>CM055265.1:151581726-151775430 GCA_029237695.1 Conchocele bisecta | reverse complement strand
AAATGGGGCTTATTGCATGTATGGCCTGTGTACCTTCTGATTGGCTAGTGCACTCCTCTGGCCTGATAAACACCTATACTGCTTATTATCACACCCGCTTGCGGTCGGCTTAACCCTTTCAACACCAAGTAACTTAATAGGATGTTCCATGCCATGTTTCACGCTATTTTCATTGGTCCATTCAAATTTTCAGGCTATTCCATTCTTCAGAAAGGGTAATTTTTTTCAAATTTGATTAACTATTAACAAACAGTGGAGATCCTGATGGACGGCTCGTTACGAGCTGGCTCATCTGGATCTGCACTGTTTGCAAACATTGTCTCTATAGAGGTCTGTGGTGTTGAAAGGGTTAACCCTTTCAACACCAAGTAACTTAATAGGATGTTCCATGCCAATGTTTCACGCTATTTCATTAATTTTGTTCATTCAAATTATCCCATTCTTCTAAAAGGGTAATCTGTACGACGTTTAAAATTATTAACAAATAGTGGAGATCCTGATGAGACGGCTCGTTATGAGCCGGCTCATCTGGATCTGCACTGTTTGCAAACATTGTCTCTATAGAGGTCTGTGGTGTTGAAAGGGTTAATATAGTCGCAGCTTTTGGCGTGCATCCGGCAAATATCAAATATCTCCACAACCCTAAGTCCAATTGACTTTATCATCATTCATAATTGTATTCTATAGCCCATCCATGCGGCCCCATGCTCAAGGTCAAGGTCAAATTAAAGTGTTTTTTTTTGGCAACATCTGCATTAAAGTTTTTTAAGTACCCAATATCTCCACAACCCTTTATCACCATCCATATTATCATTCTATAGCATACTCAGCCCACGGTCAAGTCAAATTATTCTGAAATTTGTGTTAAAGTTTGTTATATACCTAGCTATGCGATGGCAGGGGGAGGGGCATTTGTGTTGCTCTTAAGGTTCCGTATGTCCGTCCTATTCGTCCGTCCAACGTTGAAAAGTAAAAACAAATTTGTAAGAGTTTCTCCAGTTAGAGTCCAGTATGCCACGGGGGCTATCCATGTTTTACCAAACATAATGTCGAGTTAAAATCTGCGTTAAAGTTATTTTTAAGTACCCAATATCTCCAATGACTCTAACCACATTCATACATACTGGGACCACATTCATACATACTGGGACCATCATTCATACATACTGGGCGTGATAAGTTGTCTGTTTCCTTCATCTAAAATGCTCAATATTTCACACATGCATTCCTGTAAGGCTGTACTACCATGCTGCGCCAAATCCACGACCGTCCAAAACCAACTGATCCAAGGTCAAATACTTGGTCTCTTTACAAAACTTAACATCATCAGAGAAATCGGTTATAACTTCTATTTCCTTGCTCGGATCTGCTTCACATTTCACACACACATTGCTCCAATGGACCTCTACCACCCTGTGACAAATTCACGAATGTGCCGTCCCCGCTAAGCCCAGAGTCAACGTCACAAGCCCACTCACTTGGAAATTGTTTACATATTTAGGAGTACCTGGGCCCACGCGGGTGTATTCCATAAGCCTCGCTTACTGACCAATCTAGTTTATAAAGTATAAGATTTTATAGTAGTCATGTTGAATTTAACAAAATTGCGTCTCTTTTCTTAATATACAGGGTGTCCACAAACTTTACGGACACACCTCGTAGTTATAAGAATGACATCTGTTTCACTGACTGAATGGTGAACAGTGTATGCCCTGATCTGACTGCACGGATGAGCAGACTGATCTGGGGCTACACTGGTCGCAAAGGTCATAAGCCCCATTTCTCCAGTCACAGCCACAAATGACAAATAGGATTTTATATCTTTATACAGGCCCGTAGCCAGCCTTCAAAATAGTTGGGTGCGTAATGAGCCGCGGAGCGGCGAATACGAGCGACGTGGGTGGTGGGTCCGGGAAGGGGGTTTTACCCCCCTTCCTCGACCAAGAAAATTTTGAAATTTAGATGCCAAATCCTGCATTCTGTGACATTTACAACTTTATTTAGGAGTAGGAATTTTATGCTATTTTGTGTAGGAAATTTGACTTTTATCGAAAGTATACACGTATCTCCACGGTAAGTTTACATACACGCTGTGAGGTCCCAAATAGTTTGACTATTTGTTACATTTTGTTATTCACACTCACGTCATATACATATATATTAGTAAAGTAACTTGATCCTTGGGCGGTGAAAGCTCGAGTTGGTATTAGGCAGATCAGCTGGATCAACGAGACGCAGTCGAGTTGATCAGCTGATCTGCCAAACCAACGAGAGCTTTCCGGTCCAAGGATCAAGTTACTGTACTAATATTGCGTTTATTATATACCATATCAACATTTAAAACAAATATTGCATTGAAAAATCGTATAATTGGATTACAAAGTTGTAAATATTTTCTGCGCAGTGCTTTGACGGCAGTCATTTGGGTTTATCGCCTAGCACTGAGACGTCGCTTGTGACACGCGACCAGAAACGACGTCAAATTTCAGCTGTCATTTTTTGTCTATTTTCTAAACATATCCCGACTAATATCCTACATCGATTAAGTGAAAATGACTAGCTTTTACGGGATTATTTCTCATTTGAAGGACATCATTATGATTTCCCGAACTTTCCTGATGACAAGTAGTTCTGGCAAATCAGAACAAGAACAGAGTGGAATATGGATTCAGAAAGCCACTGAGTGGAATACGGAATTTCAATCTGCCGTGTCGTATCTGGCTGAAGAATACACCATGAATTCACCACATATCTTTGATAGGTATATAATAAACTGCTGTATTTATATGGCGTAATTAACGGTGTGCTCCAGATAATGTGATTGTGTGTTCATGAGCAAAAGCAATCTTGGCTTGTCCGAAAAAGTTGGGTGCAGACGCACCCAACGCACCCCCCCTGACTACGGGCATGTTATATGCCAGCATTGCTTTCATTTTGCGATGTTAAAGGTACATGCCCACGCAGTAGGCACAAACTGTTCTTTATAGGAATTAAATAAGCGTATAATTATGTCACTATTCCACCAGTTCTAAAAATTACGAGTGCCCGCTATACAAATATAATCATTATTAATTATCAATTTTCTGTTAGCGACGCGCGGCGGTAACAGTCTATTTTGATAATGTGCGGGATGACGACTTTCACATCACGGCTTGCGGTGCGCATGCACAGTATTACTACACACGCCAGTAGGCTTTCCAATATGTCGAAACGTCCAGGACGGAAATTGTGTGAAACGGCGTCGGCCAAAAAAAGGCGAAATGTCTGAGGGACAGGCAGTACAGAGAGAGAGTGGTTAATATTGGCGACCAGATCACCAAATGGAAAGAGTTACGTGGAGATTTAGATTTGGACTCGAACAGAGATTTTTCTTCTCAACTTCCGATACTTCACTGCGCATGTCAAAGATGTGATATGATTGACCGTGTCACGTGACGCGTATTGCTAAAAACAGCACGAGGTCGGAAAATACCCTTTCTGGTCGCGGCATATAAAATGCGATTTAACACCAATTAACACGCGCTGTAATTCAAAATAACTCGTTAGTGGGTAGACAAATGGCTCATATAAGGCATGACAGAAAATGAAAAGTAGTAGTACAGTGTAACCTGCTGCGTGGGCATGTACCTTTAACCCATTGAAGTCTATGGATACAATACTTTTTATCGAAAAGAATCTGATTATTTTGTTTGTTTCTCTATAAAAGTATATGTTGTTTACCACTCATCTGAACCGTCTCGTCAAGACGGTTCAGATGAGTGGTAACAACATATACTTTCGAGAAGAAATAAAGAAAATATTTTGTCAAAAGTTACATACTGCTATAATTGTATCTCGCCTGTAATGGGTTAATATGTCTGTCCATCCATCCATCCATCCATTCATACACATTGTGCTTTTGTTGTCGTCTTCTTCTATTCTTGATAACTTCACTTTCCCATGTCAATTTCCATGAGGTAGATTTGAACCAGAATATGGATAAGCAAACTAGAATGCTCAATTTGCCATTTACTAGCTATAGCAAACGGTGGTAGAATTTGAAACTTTATATCGTCCAAAATGTGTCGATTTACTGACACAAAATAGGAGTACAGTATTTGCAATGGATAGCCTTGAGTGAGACGAGGTGTTTAATGGACAATTTGGTGTCATTTCTCATGTCCAAATGTATTTATTACTTAAATTGAAAAAATAAGTTTGAAATAGTGATATCATTTTACAACCTGGTATATGTAAATAGTTTAATGGAATTCCTCTGTGTATAGTAATTGAGTTGATAGGCAACACGATTTTGGCTTTGCAGTTCATGAAATCGAGTACTGACTGCACTTGCCAGTCAATTATATAATGTACCGGTTAGATAATAAAACTTGCTTCGATATCTTTTTGTAACACTGTGTTAAAACGTTTTAAAGTGCCGTGAGACCTCCCAAGACTGGGCACCTTGTAGCTGCGATAATCTCGGCTAAACGGATGCCTTTTACTATTTCATCTGTCTTTTATATTTCTGTATCCTTATAGCCACGACACCTACTGTGAAAAGGAACATGTGTCTTATTGTTGGATGGACGTTTTTTAACAGAAATGTGAATTATTAAACCGTGCACTTGTCAGACTGCGTTGGAAAACACGAGGACAGAAGGGCTCAGAGCTCCAGTTAAGGTGCGTAATTTGGGAAGAAATTTCTTATTTCTCCATCAAAAATGGCAAGTTGGGAGTACTTTAGAATCGTCTCAATGAGACGATTCTAAAGGACTCCCAACTTGCCATTTTTGGTGGAGAAATAAAAAAAATTCCCACAAAGTTGAACAAATTACGCAGCTAGAGCTGTGGGGCTGTTATTGTGACAAAAATAACATGATTTCTTGTTATGTTTGTTGGAGCTTGTTACATAATCCAGGGCGGCCCATGATCACTGAATTTGCAATATATTCCAATGGAATTTGCAATGGAGAAATGGGCTTATGGGATTTATGACCAGTGTAGCTCCTGATCAAATAGCAACACACACACACTCGTATCAATCTATATTGTTTGTTAGAAGTTTGAAGGGTGTTTCATTGGTGAAATTGTGAACAGTGAAAACCTTGAGCAGACTGTGTGGATGCACAGGCTGATCTTGATCTACACTGTTCACAAAACCCATAAGGCTCATTTCTTTAGTCACAGCCACATTTCACCAAAGTATCTAAGTGCACTTACTTACATAAGTGCTCTTTGAGTGAGGGAGTAATTATTTATTTGCAGAAATGAATTATTTCATGTATAACAAATATCTGTTTACATTTAACCCTTGACTACTGGTCACAATGGCAATAAGCCAAGTTTTCTCAGGTTGTGGCTCAAGCTGTATTCTTATCTTGCCGTTTCTTACCGTTGGTCGTTGACATCTATGTGACGTCTAATCAGGCTCCACAGCCTCTGTGGACGCATTTGTACGTTGTCTAGCTATCACTTCCACAGTGTCTGAAATGTTGCATTCTGGTGTAAACTTGCACTGATGGTTGTGACAATGTTTTTTCCACTTTTGGAGGAGTTAATTAATTAGCCATGGGAACAGAATATGTCGTCTGCTGTTGTTTCAAATTTTGTATTGTTTCTCAATAAAAACATGGTTTGACAGCACTTCAGAATGTTTAAAGTACTGTCAAACCATGTTTTTCATGATTAAAATGGCAAATAAAACATAAATAGCAGACGACACTCGTTCAGCGTTGTAAATGTTTTTTGAGGATGGGTGCCATTACAACATTTTAAGTAATTCAACAGAGCTCCATTTAAGGTGCGTAATTTCACCAACTTGGGTGACATTTTGTTATTTCTTCATCAAAAATGGCAAGTTGGGAGTCCTTTAGAATCATCTCATTGAGACAATTCTAAAGCACTCCCAACTTGCCATTTTTGACAGAGAAATAAGAAATTTACCTCCAAATTACGCACCTTAACTGGAGCTCTGAATTCAATGAGAAAAACAGTCCGATACCTCAGACTCCATGTTTCGGTTAGGGATGGAGATTCAAATGTGATATTCTCAGGCAAAGGTCTTATCATTTATGTTAGAAAGCTTACAAAGGTTGGTGGAATTATATTGTCAAGAATGGGATTACTGGACACTCTGTTGTACAAATAGAAACTGGAGAGGGCAATTTGGCGGACAATTCGACCCATTCATCATGAGGACGCCCCGGGACATTGAACGGCCATAGTGAAGTTGGGGGTCTATGTTTGTAATGGACCTGACACACGTGTGACCCATGATAAAAACAGGTGTATGGAGTTTGCTACCATTGTTTACATTGACATTTTGTAATACTTCATGTCTCTGATATTAACCCTTACACCGCTATCTTAATTTTTTTGGTCGTCTGCTGTTTTATTTTCTATTTTCCATTTTTATCATCAAACACATGCTTTAACAGCACTTTAGAATAATTTACAACATGCTTTGACAGCACTTCAGAATCATTTCCATTGGAAGCATTTCCATTGGAAATGATTCTGAAGTGCTGTCAAACCATGTTTTTATTGAGAAATAAGGCAAGATATAAAAGCGACAGCAGACGACAATTGTTGTGAGTATCGGTTTAACGGCTAATTACCAAAAAATAAATAGATTTTTATCATGACATAAGAGGTGCTAGTTTCCTGATTTATGGAACTAAAAACACTTTCATGGTGAGACATACATGTATACAGGGGTCATACCAAATTATCCGGACAATCCATTTATCGACAAATGAAAATAGCTGTTAATTAAACGCATTCATTTGATCCGATTTTGCAACGAACACATCTAAGTCACTCAGGTGCTTGCTGTTTGCATGCCAGTGTTAATATATCGCCAAGGTAAACATTTTAGTAAAATTTGCTGAAAACATTCCCCCCAACTATGTCCACAAGTTGTTTTACAACGCCAAATGTCGCGCGGGGGCTTGTATCTGTCACTGCGCATGTGCATAATTTGAGGCCCCTATAGAGCTTTTCAATACTCTGTTGTGTGATGTATGCAGACGATACGATGCATTCCTCCAATATCATTTTCAGACTGTTTAATACACAATGTACAATACAGAGCAGATAGGAAGGAATGCGAAAATGTATCATGATAGAAAAAGAACAAAGAGCTACTTATCCAAAAACAAATAATATATTGTTTCAAGGCCAAATCGCCCCAAGCCATTTCGGACCCAAGCCATTACACACCATTTCACACCCATATTAATTTGTGGGTAAAATCGACAGGTGCGAAAACACCAGTGTACGAAACGATCAGAATTTCCTTTATGGGCCTCATTACCGCAGATTTTTCTACCAAATTATGACGAGGTCAATCGAGTGCACCCATTACGTCATTACAGAGATTGTTCTATAAATACTATAAATTCTATATATTCCAAGAAGCGAATGGTGATTGTTTTTGGCGGGAGACATACTGTCTCCACGCTATTGGGATCGTAATTCTGGCCGTTTGCATGGGTCTACTTTCGGAAGTGGCTCTCTGTTCATCGGGGGACGTCTCAATAGGCTCAATTTGCGTTCGCAATTAACAACAGTCAGGTGACATTTAAAGTCAGCGAGTGAACTGAAAGCAAGTTATTAATAGCAACGGCAATGCTCAACATTATGTGTAAAATAGTTGGCATGCCCAACTTTACTTTTGAAGAGAACAAATTGCTGTTATTGAGACGCCCCCCATATCGCTATTGGGATCGTGATTCTCTGTTCATCGGGGGACGTCTCAATAGGCTCAATTTGCGTTTGCAATTAACAACAGTCAGGTGACATTTAAAGTCAGCGAGTGAACTGAAAGCAAGTTATTAATAGCAACGGCAATGCTCAACATGATGTGTAAAATAGTTGGCATGCCCAACTTTACTTTTGAAGAGAACAAATTGCTGTTATTGAGACGCCCCCCGTATCGTGTACCACGCAGTCGCAATGCGACGTCGAAGGCCATTTCTTTTTCATATTGTTGTTTACGGGCGATTTTCGAAAAATTACCCTCTGGGTGAGCGAAACAAAATTCATGAAAACATTTTGCCGTTCATGCAGCATACACGTATGTAGGCATACGCCCAGTCATAATTTTGAAAAGATTTCACATAATACGTCTGCAATATACCTCGTAAAACAGTTTATTAGTCGGACATAAAGCACCTTTGCTTCATCAACCTATTTGTGTTTAGAGCAGGCTGTATTTTACAAACACCAGTACTGATCAAGTTCTCCAAATTTGCAGATTGTACATCCAATAATCAACATCGAATATATTTCTAACAAGGAATTTCTGAGTATGCAAATTCACAAGTGGCTACTTGTCTCCCGCCAGTCAGTACTTTCAGTACTTTGATTTCTGCAGAACTACACAATGCTGTTTACACTGGTTTTCAGGCGATAACATTATGATTTTAAGGTGAGAATACAAGTTATAGAAGACGGTTTATACATTTGTCCAGATAATTGATTGTCGATGTTAATTTTGGGACAATCTTGCGACTGATGATCTGACCCAATTTTAAGTGAGAAAGATGGCACAGTTTGCTAAATAGTTTGCATGCGTTGAGAAAGCAAGAACCGACGATTGTTCTGTGAAAATTTTATGCCCGTATCTGCTATTTTAAGAAAAATATCATAAAACAACTGCCATTTTTGTCCGATAATCTGGAGGATCCCTGTAGTGTAAAAACAATTGAAAATCATAGCTTTTTTATGACTTCGAAAAATGTACTAAATGTTTGATAGTTTTAAAATATAACCATTAGAATGCGGGAAACGAAAAGTGTCGTCTGTTGTTTTGTGTATTTTGTCATCTTTCTCAGTAAAAACATGATTTGAGAGCACTTTAGAATCATTTCTATGGGAAATGATTCTAAAGTGCAATCAACTCATGTTTTTATTGTGAAGATGGAAAATATAAAATAAACAGCAGGCGACAAAATATAATTCAGCATAGTAAGGGTTAATGTATTTACTACGTTGGATTTTGAGTAGACAAAACTACTATATATGTACTACCTAATATTACTGTCTGTTCCACATTTTTTGCCGACAAACTGTTGGCTATTAAACACGTTAAATTTAAAAAATATTTTAAATTTAAGTACTTTTTCATCAATAACAAAAAGTCACACTCCCCAAAAAAAATATTTGAAGAAATTGCATAGAATATTGATTTTATTGCGATTTTTTTTAAAAATAATTTGGAATTTGTGGACCGATTTTCAAAATCTAACTTTTGTTTACTTTGTTACATCATTTGCAAGCTATCTAACCAGGTTTCGGATTAAATTTACAAAATTTGATGGAATTTCATCAACTTTTTTGTTATTGATGAAAAAAGTACTTACATTTAAATATATTTTAGATTTGTATAATAGCCAAAAGTTTGTCGGCAGAAAATGTAGAACAAACAGTAGTTTAAAAGTTGAAATTTTGTCAATTTAATCAGATTGTGATCAGTAATATTTGCTTTTACATGTAGATTTTCTTCTACTGAGTTTAAACTGAACTGCGAATGGTTTGCCCTTGAATACACATATGTAACCCGCCAAGCCACATGGGGCATGTTCAGATTTTGATCGATGTTACTTCCTGATCATCTAGCTCACTCAAGCAATCCTTATACCGATGTGAACTTTTTTTAGAGCCATCGAGAAATGTATCCTTAAATCAATAGCGAACAGTGTAGCCCCAGATTAGACTGCGCGGACGCGCAGTCTAATCTGGGGCTTCACTGGTCGCAAACTCAAGAATCCCAAGTGTTGTCATATGCTGGTTTAAAGGTACATGCCCACTCAGTAGGCACAAATATTCTTTATATCAGAGACATCATCTGAGACATTTTCTGGCAATATATACATCCATTCACCATTAACCCACGTACTGATTGGCATTATTATTCATTTTGTATCAGATGTAAATTTCCACACAGATATCAGGGGAGATAACCGTGTTTCCTTAAAATGTTAACGGACATTACTATTTATTATCTGTATTTATATTTTGATGTGCAATGATCTTACTTTATAATCTGTCGAAAATTTTATTTTGCCAGGTGATGCATTTAATTAGTATAAATAATTAAGAAATATCATACCTCATTTGCATATGAAAATAGCCTGATACCAACGCGCGTCACTATAAAATAAATATTACTAAATGACTATATCTGTATAGCAGGCACTCGTAATTTTTAGAACTGGTAGAATAGTGACACAATTAATTTATACACTTATTTAATTCCTACAAAGAACATTTTATGCCTACTGAGTGGGCATGTACCTTTAATATATGTTGTGTTGCTATGCGTGGAATCATACATGTATCGCCCAGGTTACTATCGAGTCGCTTGTGAAGGGATTTTATGTTACAAATATGTTTACTCTGTCGAAGTTAACATTAATATCATTTGACACTGATTATTATGCAGAAAACTTTCGGATGACAATAAGTTACCATACGGTCAGAGAAAATGACTTTGAAGTTTCCCATACCCACCCACCCATTAACATAAATTGCCTAATTAATATTTTATTTGTGTATTTTTTTTTTTTAAAAGTGTAAATATGAATGTGTTGACACGAGTTATACACCAATTTAAATAAACAATTTATAAAAATTAAAGAACAGTTCACTCCAAATTACAAAATTAATGACCCTAAATATTCGGACACAAATTGTATCCAAATACATAGTTATTGTGATAAACCATTACAGCCATACTAACCCTTACTGTTTGGACTCACTTTGTATGTATGTGTTTGCCAGAATACATTGTGTCTGAATATTTAGAGTTATTATGGTAATTAGTTTTCTTTGGCCAATAATACAAGGGAGCTGATACTTTTCCAACCCATTATAGTACATGTACATTTTTTACTTGACAAACTGCATGCTCAAGTTGGCTACACATTAGAATTCGTCTACTGTTTATTTTCTATTTTCCATTTTTATCATCAAAAACATGGTTTGACAGCACTTTAAAATAATTTACAACATGCTTTGACAGCACTTATTTACTTCAGAATCATTTCCATGTTTTTATTGAGAAATAAGGCAAGATATAAAAGCAACAGCAGACGACAATTGTTGTGTGTAGTGGTCAAAGGGTTAAATAACTTTCTTCCAAACGAAACATGTTTGGGGAATATTGCCTGTTGTGTCTGACCATTGGTACATACCCATTAATTGGCAGGGTATATGGTATCACCTGGTCTATTGTTTTGTCTAAAATACAAGGTGTATGATCACGTGGTACTAACAACAACGATTCAAAAGTACATATTCTTTTATAGTGTCTTGTTAAGCTGCATTTGGTCTCTTTATTTTCGCCCAAACTTCTCTCGTTTTGCGAAGAATCGATTTCCGTGTCAGAGACACGGAAATCGATTCTTCGCAAAAACGACATAAGTCTGTGTGAAACTCCCTGGACCACCAAATGCAGCTCATGAAGACGCGTTTGCTGCGCCATGTTTCATCAAATCCGTTGCATATTAAGGAAAATATCAAAAAATACTCTCAAGATTTCAACACTTTCAGCCACTGTTGTTGTTGTTATAACCACGTGATCATGCACCTTGAAATAGCAAGTGTATCGTTCTAGATGAAAAAGTGTTTATTGCATCTGAGTTAACCCTTAGAATGCGGACACAATTTTCGTCTGTTGTTATTTCATAATCAAACGTTGTTTAAACTTGGTCCAATTCAAATTTCTCTGCAGAACGTTCAGACTAACTACATAAATAATGCTGCTAAATTTGGTATTGGTGGACTCAGTGTTAACATGGTCATCATTAACCCTTACAATGCTGAATTAATTTGTGTCGTCTGCTGAATATTTTTTATTTTTCCACTTTTCTCATCAAAAACTTGGTTTGGTAGCACTTTAGAGTCATTTCTAAAATGCTGCCAAACCATGTTTTTACTGAGAGAAAAGACAAAATATGAATTATCAGCAGACGACTATTTTCGGTTCCCACATTCTAAGGGTTAAAAAGAAGAAACCACAGTCGTTTTGATGACAAATGAGATTCAGCTGAAACCTCATGGGCGCCTCCATTACTCTGTGAGAGAAAACAACGGTTATGCTTCTTTAGTGGTGGAACAAATTTACATTTTTTGGGTAGATATACAAACCACAAGCAGTGCTCCAGATAAGGAATTAGTAATTGAGTATTGTCACTCCATCATTTCTGAAGCAAATTTGGCTATTTCAAAATTTTAATTGGGTAAGCTAAAATCACACTACTGTTTACACTTCAACAGACAACAAGTATTGAATAGTTTGCTTCAAAATTAAATCACATCTTGGCATTTCAAGACAATTCTAATGAAATACCAAGATGTGTATTCATGGAAAATAAGACAAACATGCTATATCTGTGGTCTGTTTATTGTTTTCTGCAGCATGATAAAGGTACCACACTTTTTTTATTGCTTTTTGATACTCGCTACTTCTGATTTCAGTTGGGTTTTTGGCAATTTTAATTGGGTATTTAACCCTTTCCCTGATAGAGACGACTGTTCACGCCTCTGCAGAAGATGTCTTTTAAAAACATTGTGGGAAAAGGAGAAATTGCTTGTAACAAGCAATTTTAACAAGTAATTTCTCCTTTTCCCACAATGTTTTCTACTCTATCAGATAATTTAACCAGCATTTGACCCAGCATTTGATTCTTTTATTCAGATGTTTTCGATTTGGATGAGTCGAAATATCGCAAAACAGGGAAAGGGTTAAGCAAATACTCTGCACAAGAATACCACCACTGTGTTTACCTATGTTCCTCCCATTGTGTGATTGGAGGCCAGAACAAGAGGACTGCCACTTCAGTAGCCTATTTCATCAACATTGCAAAGTATACTTTAGTAGCAAAGTATACTTTGAGGGAGACATTTTCAATTTTTATGATAAATTTATTAATTTTTATTGTACTGAATTTATTACATTATCACAGCCATTTTGGCTGTCATAATGTAATAAATTTAGTATAATAATTCTGCATACCGGTACTTTTAATCATGAAATATATGCAGTTGTTAGTTCTATATGAAATAATGCATTTCAGGAAAAATAAATGATTACTCCTTCAAAGTATACTTTGCAATGTTGATGAAATAGGCTACTGAACAAGAGGACTGCCATTCCATGAGTGATTAATTGACTTGTGGCTGTCACTGGAGAAATGGGGCTTATGGGATTTGTGCACAGTGTAGCTCCTGATCAAATACCACACTCCTGTAACTTGGTAATAATGCTTGTTAGAAGCATGATGGGTTTTTCATTGATGGAATGGTGAACAGTGCAGATGCTGATCAGACTGTGTGGATACGCAGGCTGATCAGGATCTACACTGGTCTGAAAAACCAGTAAGCCCAATTTCTCCAGTCACAGCGACATTTGTGTATCTTGTTTGAGGAAATGTATTGTGGGAGATATGCTGGCCAAGTACACTGGATCTACACTGGTTGCAAAACCCATAAGCCCCATTTCACCAGTCACAGCCACATTTGTGTATCTTCTTGAGGAAATATATTGTGGGAGATACGCCAGGCAAGGACACTTCACTAGACCTCAAGCACACCTATGTGAGAGAATTGAGATCTCGGAATTGATTTACCTGTCAAATGATATATCATAATTGACCCCGGATTTGATAAAATTTCTCCTATTCTATATCCGGCCAGCCACTCAGAATTTTGTGAATTGATTTTGCAAAATAAATGACAATTTCTGATGTTGGTGAATATGAAATTTTATTTTTTATTTTTCTTATTTTTTGTATAAAATGTTCACAGATGACCACCTGTTTATTTATAGAAAATACTACAAATGTTCTATATTTAGAAGTCATTATTAGCAAAATATCTTTCTGATTGTCGTGTGATTTTATCCAACGTACGTTCATATTTGACTGTGTTAATCTGATAGTCGCATGCCGATGTTAGTCTTTGGGATCTTGCCAGTCAGTTCTAACTAGATGCTATTGTTTGTAACTGGACAATCATGGCCAATACCGTACTACATATTGTAAACTAAAGATTCAGTCTATTACAAGGTGCATGATCACGTGGTTACAACAATAACAACGTCGCCCACTCCAAAGTAAGTATTATTTGATATTTTCCTTAATATGCAACGGATTTTGATATAATATGGCGCAGCAAACGCGTCTTCATGAGATGCATTTGGTGGTCCAGGGAGTTTGGCACAGACTTATGTCGTTTTTGCAAAGAATCGATAATATCGGCCAACAATCAAACACAATATCAATTTCACCCATATTATACGAGATGGGTTTGAGATGCTTTGAAAATGGCGTCTCCATAACCATGTAAATACTGATCACCGTGTCTGTGCAAATAGCTACTGCCGATTTTTGCTTCCGCTTTTGAAAGTGAAAGTAGCTGTTATGTTTTTTTCCCCCGATTTTCAAGAAATTTATCTTTGAAATACTGGAAAGAAAAGAAATCTAGTTGGACAATTAGCTCCAATTTTGTTTCAAGTTAGTACTAGGTGTTTATTAGAGGCACTAATTTCTTGAAAATCAGCAAAAAGTTGGTCATTTTCAATGTAAAAAGTGGGGGGTGGGCGTCTATTAGAGCATGGACGTCTATTATAATCTTTACGGTATATGTGACTGTGACTGGAGTCTGATCAGGGTATGCACTGCTTGCAATTTGGTCATGAGTGAAACAACTATTATGCTTTATCCGGTGTTGTCAGGGTCTGCATTGCTTGCAATTTAGTCATAAGTAAAACACCTGCTATGTGCTTGATCCAGTGTATTAAGGGTGCCTGGCACCAGATCAGGACACTGTCTTTCTGTGCTGAAAGTTTGAATTGTAATTTCAGTGTTGAATTTATGTAGCCCTTCCCCCACCCACCCCCACCCACATACCGGTGTATCCGTGTCTGTATGTATATGACCTTGCTGTTGAAAGTACATATACCACAATAAATAAACAATCAAACAATCCCAGACTCCACACTTTCCTCAGACACAAGCGATAAGTGATCAAGATCATTACCGGCTGGTGGTGTTTCACTGCTTTTCTGTTTGTTGCGTTCCAGTGATTTTCACACACAATTTTGTCGATGTTTTTTAATATGTAAAAAAAAGTAGCCAGTTTATGTAAAATATGGACCAGAATAGTTTACAATTTACATATTTTAATAGATGACGGAATAATAAGTTGCACATAAAGCTTGCATATTATTCAGTTACATATTAAAACATGTGTCTGGTAAACTAAAAATATGTAAAAAAGTGCTTCCAAAATTTCAATATTTTCTTGAAAAACGTCTGCACACTATTTGTCATTACTCACAAGAATATTGGCATTTTGGGCATTGTAGGCAATTTTGATTGTATTTTGAGACACACTGCCTTTGATTTTTATAGCGTATTTGATATTTTTATGTCTCCGTTCTCCGTAGCGCCGAGGGACAATATAGTGTTTGAACGGTGCCGGTCCATTTTTATGTGAGTTCATCCTTGTTTGTGTCCGTGGATCTGGTTAACCCTTTCAACACCACAGGCCTGTATAGTGGTATTGGCAAAAAGTGTAGATCCAGATGAGTCGGCTCGTGATGAGCCGTCTCATCAGGATCTGCACTTTTTACAAGTAATTTTTATATTTTTGAGAACAAAAACACCCCCTTTTCATAAATAGACTGTTCTGAAAATGTTCTTGATGATTGGATTGTTCAGAAAATTGACATATCAAAATCCATTCCAGTTACTTGAGGGTGAAAGGGTTAAAGAAAGTTGCCGTTGTTTCTCCAATCTGCCATGTGGGTGGGGGGGGGGGGGGGGGGGGCGGGTGTATCTGCCCAACTTGTTAATTGGGTGGGGGGGGGGGGGCGGGTGTACCTGGCCCAATTTTCTTGTTAATTGGGTATTTAGCCCTTCTAATAGTACATACCTCTATAGCAGTGTTTCAATATACTGTAGATCCAGATGAGCCGGCTCATAAGGAGCCATCTCATCAGGATCACCCCTATACATGTATTATAAATGGACTAGTTAGTCTGAAAATAATTTTGTGATCATTGGATTGGTCTTATAGTTAACATATCATATATAGCCCATTGTTATTTAGGGTTGAAAGGTTTAAGCAAATACAGGATATCTGGAGCTGTGAATAAGGTTTGGTGTCACTATGTGTTATATTTGAATAGCACTCTTTTGCAAAATAATTGCGAAAAGTAAATGCTGGTATTGATGTTGATTGTTTATGCGAGTTAAAAGGAAGAATTTTCTACAGACTACTCCAAGTTCATTTCAATGTGTTTGCTATCACCACTGGAATTTTAAGTGTAAAATTTGATTGTAAAAGTTATCTAAATGGTCATATTGAGTGTGTTTTCCACAGAGGAAATGTGCGTTTGATACATAACATACCAGCTCTCATATGTGGCTGTGACTGCGACTGTGACTAAAATGTTTGTAAGTGCAAATTTAGGATCGTCTGGAAATTTCAAATGATGGATTTACATATATTGAGCATAGGCTGCACATGCAGCCTATGCTCAATAAATGTAAAACCAATAATTGTTTACAAGAAAACATTAATGTGAATTTTTTACACTTACAAACATTTTAGTCGTACGAAGGTTAGTGAAACTGAAACGGGCCCCAGATGATAGTTGCTGTTTTAAATATCACAGATGTTGGTGCTTTCACAAATAATTTCCCCTATTTTCTGATATGTGGCTGTGACTGCAGAAATGGGGCTTGTGGACTTTGTGAACAGTGTATATCCTGATCAAATACCACACTCCTATAGCCTGATAACGATCTATTATATATTGTTCGTTAGAAGCATGACAGGTGTTTCATTGTTGGAATGTCAAACCGTGCAGCTCCTGATCAGCCTGTGCAGATGCACAGGTTGATCTGGATCTACACTGGTCACAAACCCATAAGCCCCATTTCTGCAGTCACAGCCACATATGAGAAAATAGGGGAAATTATTTGTAAAAGCACCAACATCTGTGATATTTAAAACAGCAACTATCATCTGGGGCCCGTTTCAGTTTCACTAACCTTTGTACCACTAAAATGTTTGTAAGTGTAAAAATTTCACATTAACAACGTTTTCTTGTAAACAATTACTGGTTTTACATTTATTGAGCATAGGCTGCATGTGCAGCCTATGCTCAATAAATGTAAATCCATCATTTGAAATTTCCAAACGATCCTAAATTTGCACTTACAAACATTTTAGTACTAAATTTCGTGAAACGGTCCCCAGGTATTTTCAGTGTCTCGATTAGATGGTTCAACTGGTTGGTACACCACCGCCAGCACTAAATCTTGCCAATATTTGTCAATGTCTTTATTTCAAAATACTTGAATATTGCACTTGAAAGTAAGCAGATTGATCGATTGCGAGTTGAGATAATGTCAATGGAAGTTGAGAAACGTTGACATCGGTATTTCAGCTATTTCATAAAAATTGCAAAGTATACTTATCTTGCTAAGTACATTTTTTGGAGGGAGAAATTTTCAATTTAAGGATAAATTTATTTATTTTTATTATACTGAATTTATTTCATTATCACCGCCATTTTGGCTGTGATAATGTAATAAATTCAGTATAATCATTACGCTTACTTTTTTTTAATCATCAATTATATGCAGTCGTTAGTTCTATATGAAATAATGCATTTTGGGAAAAATAAATGATGACTCCCTCAAAGTGTACTTAGCTAGATAAGTATGCTTAGCAATTTTGGTGAAACCGGCTATTGGGCCAGATTAACGCAAGTGGTGGCGTAACAATGTTTATAATATGGTGCGAAATAAGACAAATTATCAGTTTGGTGTGGGTTTTTTCGAGAGAAAAAAATTGTGAATCTTCAACTTATTTCTTGCAAGTCATTTTGAATACGTGGGAAATAGCTGCATTGTGTTGTATTGATAGCGGCATTCAGTGATGATTGGTTCTACAAGTCACCATGTTTATACATATATAAATGGGGTCTTTACAATTATTTCATTGTAAGTTAATTGAATGTTGTATAAATTGTCATTCAGGAGTAGGAAGTTACTTAATATTCCAGTTAGGGAGGTCATTATATGTCTATTTATGTAAGGTAGATAATTTACTGTAATTAACAACACTTGCTGTTGTACCTATTACAGTCTGAAGATGCACCTTTTTGCTGACAAAAAGTTTCAAATCATTTCTTCATTTCTCATCAGAAGTATATGTTTTGACCGCCATTTGAACCATCTCGATGAGACGGTTCAAATGAGTGGTCACAATATATGCTTTCAATGAAAAATAATAAAAATGGAAAAGAAATATTGAAAGATTTACATACGCCTAAAAGCATGATACAAATGTAATGTCTTAACCCTTATAGACCGCTACACACAACAATTGTCGTCTGCTGTTGCCCTAAAAACATGGTTTGACAGCACTTCAGAATCATTTCCAATGATTCGTCTTCGTCTGAATCATTTCCAATGAAAATTATTCTAAAGTGCTGTCAAAGCAATTTTTTTGTTGTAAATTATTCCAAGGCTGTCTATAAGCATGTTTTTGATAAAAATGGAAAATAGAAAATAAACAGCAGACACTAAAAGGCTCAGATATGTGAAAACTCACCGTCTCAATGATATGTATGAGTAACAAATAATTTAATTGTTGTCTTTCAGGGCCGTAGCCAGAGGTAAAAATCTACCGAGGCAAATCTTATGAAACGACTGTATCCAGTGGGAGCGCGTAGCGCGACCCGCATCGTAAATATAAAAAAAATCAGCAAAATTGCTACCGAAGCAACTGCCTCAGTTCGCCTAGCTCCCTGTCTTGTATTGTGTTTCTCAACCCATTGTACTATGCGTTGCCTGAAAAAAAATCAGGGTTTGATAAACAAAATGTAATGCTAAATATTGTGAACAATCAGTGTAGGTACAAATTTAATTGTAATTAAATTAAAAAAAATTAATTAAATTGTCTTTATTTCTCATCGGCAATGCATGTTTTGACCATTATTTGATAATGGTTCAAATGAGTGGTCACAACATACATGTATACTATCGATGAAAAATGAGAGAAATGAAAACTAGAGTAAACTAGAGTAAAATGGAAACCTATTTCTATAGGAGAATTAGTTATAATTTAACCACTAAAAAAACTTACGTTCCCCAGTGATGCTTCCTGTAGCCTATTTCACCAACATTGCAACATGTACTTATCTAGCAAAGTATAGTTTGAGGGAGAAATTTTCAAATTAAGGATAAATTTATTAATTTTTATTATACTGAATTTATTACATTATCACAGCCATTTAATGTAATAAGTTCAGTATAATAATTCCGCATAGTTTTAATCATCAAATATAATTATGCAGTCGTTAGTTCTGTATGAAATAATGCATTTCTGGAAAAATAAATGATTACTCCCTCAAAGTATACTTCACACTTTTTATGAAATCAGCTACAGCAGGTACAGTAATAGTAGAATGTATTATCAATTTATATTTCAGGTTTATTACAGTCTATGATAATATATAGTAAAATAAAGCTTGAAATTTGATCAAATAAAATGGTGTGTTTTGTTGAAGTATGTCATTTATAGTCCATAAAGTTTACAAGCACATAAATATGGAATATCATTTGAGAAATAGAAATAGAGAAAGGGCTGCAAGAAATAGAGAAACAAAACACCATGATAATGTTAATCCTTTCCTGTTTAGGGTAACTGAGTGTATTTTTCATAACCCATTCTATATTACACCATTCTAGTGTAGGGGACATAACTCTGCTTGAAATGGTAATTTATACAACAGTTATGCAATTACCAGTAATCAGATAATAGCCCAGATATGTGACTGTGACTGGATAAATGGAGCTTTTGGGTTTTGCGACCAGTGTAGATCCAGATCAGCCTGTGCATCTGCACAGTCTGATCAGGATCTGCACTTTTCGCCATTCAATCAGTGAAACATCCATCAAGGTTCTAACAAATATAAATTGTTATCAGGCCATAGGAGTGTGCTATTAAATTTCTCCAGTCACAGCCAGATATAATAATAGCACCATTAAACTGGTGCTATAATTGGCTGTAAGTGTTGGTGATGTAATCTGATGTAAACACTGCATTTACCCAGTGCACCAGAGGTATGTTCAGCAGCCCTGACATTGGTCACTGAAGCGCTCCCAAGTGTCTGCGAGCCAGCCAGCGAAGTAGTTTGCTTTAACAGGTATGTTCAGCAGCCCTGGCACTCGCGAGCGTTTTGAACGCTTTTTGCTTCTGAACGACATTGCTCAATGAAGCGCCCGCGATCCGACCAGCGCAGTAGTTACAGCGAGCGCTCGCCGTGGTTCAGTAGGCGCACAGTTTACTTGGCAAGCGATTGCTGTGAGCGCTCACGCTGCTGAACATATGGATGGTACTGTGTCACACTAGCTATTGATATGGCCATAATAAAAAGCATGTTGGTTTACCGACCCGAAAAATATGTACCTACCATCATAATATCTATACATATTCAGAAAATACCGTAATAACCCTAAATATTTGGACACAATAAATGGTGTCCAAATATTTAGGGTTATTACAGTATTTATTCTGGGAAACACATATAAATATATGGTTTCCCAACAAAGAGTGTCGCAATGTTTAAGGTTAGTATGGTTGTACTGCTTTATTGTAGAACACTATATTAGGGTACAATTTGTTTGGGTATAGTTCCCCTACAAATGGTGTCCAAATATTTAGGGTTATTACAGTAGTCAGTCATTTTTCAGTGGAAATGTAAAAAAATATTATCCCTTCGCCGATAGGCAAGAGGGGATATAACGTTAGTCCATGTATGTGAGTACGTGTGTGTGTGTACGTTAGTAACACCTTTTATTTTTAGCTCACCTGAGCGAAGCTCATGTGAGCTATTGTTACCGCAATGTGTCCGTCGTCGTCCGTCGTCCGTCGTCGTCGTCGTCGTCGTCGTCCGTGAACATTTTCAAACGTCTTCTCCTCGGTAACCATTGGGCCTATGGTCACCAAACTTCATGGTCATGGTCCTTAGGTAGGGGGATTACAAAATTGTTAAAATGACATCATTACGTAATCCAAGATGGCCGCCGTCTAAAAATAGCACAAATTCTTAAAAAATCTTCTTCTCAAGAACCGCCAACCGGATTTCGACAAAACTTGGTAGGAATGATCGATGTACATTGCTCTTTCAAAGTTGTTAAAATGGTGACCCTGGGGTCAAAAATGGGCGTGGCCCATGGGGTCAAATTGGGGTCAAATTTTATTTTTGACTGAATATGGTCATTTCATATATCAAATTGAAGGTATCAATGAGGCAATCACTCTGGTGCATTTTTTGTCGAAATCGGATTGTTATGTCATCCAAGATGGCCGCAGAAATGTCAAAAGGTCGTTCTTTTATTAGAGATTTCAAAATTCTTCTTCACATGAACCGCTTGGCCCATGGTAGCCAAACTTAAAAGTTATGGTCCATGGGTGAAGCCTTTTCAGATTTGTTAAAATGGAGGTCATCGCTAATCCAAGATGGCCGCCGTCTAAAAATAGCATAAATTCTTAAAAAATCTTCTTCTCATGAACCGCTAGCCGGATTTCGACGAAACTTGGTAGGAATGATCGATGTACATTGCTCTTTGAAAGTTGTTAAAATGGTGACCCCGGGGTCAAAAATGGGCGTGGCCCGTGGGGTCAAATTGGGGTCAAATTTTATTTTTGACTGAACATGGTCATGTCATATATAAAATTGAAGGTATCAATGAGGCGATCACTCTGGTGCATTTTCTGTCGAAATCGGATTGTTATGTCATCCAAGATGGCCGCCAAAAGGTCGTTCTTTTATTAGAGATTTCAAAATTCTTCTTCACATGAACCGCTTGGCCCATGGTAGCCAAACTTAAAAGTTATGGTCCAAGTGTGAAGCCTTTTCAGATTTGTTAAAATGGAGGTCATCGCTAATCCAAGATGGCCACCGTCTACAAATAGCATAAATTCTTAAAAAATCTTCTTCTCCTGAACCGCTAGCCGGATTTCGACGAAACTTGGTAGGAATGATCGATGTACAATGCTCTTTCAAAGTTATTAAAATGGTGACCCCGGGGTCAAAATGGGCGTGGCCCGTAGGGTCAAATTTTATTTTTGACCGAATATGGTCATGTTATATATCAAATCGAAGGTATCAATGAGGCGATCACTCTGGTACATTTGTTGTCCAAATCGGATTGTTATTTCATCCAAGATGGCCGCAGAAATGTCAAAAGGTCGTTCTTTTATTAGAGATTTCAAAATTCTTCTTCACATGAACCGCTTGGCCCATGGTAGCCAAACTTAAAAGTTATGGTCCATGGGTGAAGCCTTTTCAGATTTGTTAAAATGGAGTCATCGCTAATCCAAGATGGCCGCCGTCTAAAAATAGCATAAATTCTTAAAAAATCTTCTTCTCATGAACCGCTAGCCGGATTTCGACGAAACTTGGTAGGAATGATCGATGTACATTGCTCTTTGAAAGTTGTTAAAATGGTGACCCCGGGGTCAACAATGGGCGTGGCCCGTGGGGTCAAATTGGGGTCAAATTTTATTTTTGACTGAAGATGGTCATGTCATATATCAAATTGAAGGTATCAATGAGGCGATCACTCTGGTGCAATATTTGTCGGAATCGGATGATTATGTCATCCATGATGGCCACCAAAAGTCCATTTATTCAAGATTTTTAACGTCTTTTTCTCAGGAACCACATGGCCGATACTGGGTGAAGCATTTTCAGATTTTGTAAAATGAGTCATCGCTTAATCCAAGATGACCGCCATCTAAAAATAGCACAATTTTTCTAAAACACATGAACTCAATGTCACATTCTCCTCTGGTGTTCATGGAGTCATGTGAGCGAATTAGGGCCATCATGGCCCTCTTGTTCAATAACTTGTGAACCGCTTCACTGATTTTGATCATATTTGGCCACAATGTGTGTCTAGGGATGCTGCTCTGTTTTGCATATGAACTTCGTCTGACCACCCAAGGTGAAGGTCACTGAGAATTGCAAGAGAGCATTAACGACCGCAGCATTTAGTTCTTTAGAAATTCAATATGTGAACAATAACATACTTATAACTAGCCAGGGTTATAATGTCCCATCTGAAAATTGATTTTCCATTTCCAGTCAACCAGGAAGTATTAAATCTGGTAATTTATAACTTATTGGGGTGAAATCTGGCAGTGATTGGGTAGAAAGTTGGGTGAATTATTAATCAAATTATTCCCCATTACCATAACATACCTTTTACATAGGTTGGGCTGTCTGCTTTATCAGGTGTTTGTCTGGTCTGTATGGTGATGAGAGATGGGGCACTGTTGCTGATTAATTGGGCAGATGGCAGCTATAATGAGGAGCATGCATATTGTTCTGGCATATTAATTATACCTGGCTGTGACTGGAGAAATCGGGCTTTATGGGATCTATGGCCAGTCTAGCTCCTGGTCTTATTGATTGAATGGCGATCAGTGCAGATCCTGATCAGACTGCGCTGATGCGCAGTCTGATCTGGATCTACACTGTTTCTAAATGAAATGGCATAAGCCCCATTTCTCCAATCACAGTCACACATATGTGGCTGTGACTGGAGAACTGGGGCTTATGGGATTTGTGACCAGTGTATCTCCTGATTAAATATCACACTCTTGTAGCCTGATAACGATCTATATTTCTTGTTGTTAGAAGCTTGACAGGTGTTTCATTGATGGAATGGCGAACAGTGCAGATCCTGATCAGTCTCTGCTGGATCTCAGCACCGTAGCCACGTTGAGGCACACCGAGGCAACTGCCTCCTCGAGCTGCCTCAGTGATATTTTCCGGATTTTTTTATTATTAATATTTTTATGCTTTCATCATAAAAGCAGATCGTGATTTGAATATTCGTAACTATGTATTTTATGCCTCTGGTATCAAATATAAATTATTATGCCATTGTATAATTATGATTTCAAAACGTTTCCTATAAAAAGAGCAAAATACGCAGCTGCAGGAAACACGATGTAGATTTAAACAAATTCCGGGGGAGCGGGGAATGCCCGGGGACCCCCTACCAGACTCTCTCGATCCGCTGGACCAATGTTATTGCCCTGGTGTTTTTCAGGCTCTGGCTACACCACTCGATCTACACTGTCCTCAAAGACCATAAGCCTCATTTTTTCAATCGTGACACAGCCAGATATGCGCCTGGCACATCTTGACAACCGGGGGCTTATTAAAATTAAATATTATTTAAGTGTTCTCATTTTCTGTGACATATACTGAGATGAACCCTTACTACGCTGAATTAAATGTTAACCCTTTCCCTGTTTTGCGATATTTCGACTCATCCAAATCCAAAACATCTGAATAAAAGAATCAAATGCTGGGTCACAAATGATGGTTAAATTATCTGATAGAGTAGAAAACATTGTGGGAAAAGTAGAAATTGCTTGTTACAAGCAATTTCTCCTTTTCCCACAATGTTTTCAAAAGACATCTTCTGCAGAGGCGTGAAATGGAAATGTTTTAGTAATTTCCAATAACCTCCGCAGGGAAGCACATTTAATACATATTAGGACTGCCAATACATTTTCACACTATTTTGATACAGACCATGTGGTCGAAAATTTAATAAAAAGAGTGACTTTAAAGGAAATGTTTTATTTTCAATATTTCTCGACAAAAACCTGTTTGACAGCGCATGTGCTGTCAAAACAGGTTTTTGCCTCCCACATAGTGAGGGTTAACATAACTAGTGTAGCTCATCATTACAGGTTCATTTCCTTAAACATTTTACTCATACAAAGTGTACGGAGATTTTATGAAGTTACCTCAGGAGTGTGTTGTCCTGGCTTTTCTACATATGATACATAGCTACATTATATCATATGTTCTACTTTGCATTTTGCGTTCAGTGTCAAACGCCACTTGAGGTGAAACTGGCTGATGGCTGGACCATACAAAGATGGCCGACTTGGCCACTCCATGAGCCATATAGTATACAGTAATGAGGTGATGTTCACATATATGTTTGGTATATATCACATCACATTTAGGAAGCAATCATATAATGAGCATGATTCCAATGGGTCCATAATTTCCACCTACATTTATAGATCATTTATAATTAGACATATGGAAATTTAGACATTATAGGAATGAATGGCCTTTTGTGGAATTTATCGGGGTGTAAACTTGGAAAAGTCGCGGGAATACTGGACGAAGGCCGGAAGGCCTCGTCCAGTATTCCCGCGACTTTTCCAAGTTTATATCCCCGATAAATTCCATGAAAAGGCCATTCATTCCTTATAATTCCAGCATTTGAAATAAATTCAACAAGAAAATGTGTTTATTTTCCATTTTCTTAAGAATTATTTTAACTGCGCCTCACTGTTATGGAAAGTAGTTCGGCGTGGGAGTTTACTGGGATATAAATTTTGGACAGATACTTGCTACGGGCCAATCAAATGTTAGGGAATTGTGTAAATATTTTTGTGCTGAAATTATTTTCTTTTAAATTTTTCATTGAAAGTACTCACTGTTCTCATTGAATCGTGCCCCTATATAAGCACATAAATTGATATTGTGCGTTATATTCGGATTAATTCCTGAAAATGAATACATCAACATGAATTTCAAACACTTGACTAATGAGTGCACATAAGGAATTCACCAAAATTGTTGTTTATGCAAGTCTTAGAGTCCCTAGAAATGACCCACCAAAGTCACCTAATTGATCTTGAAACTTCTCATCAGGTTCGTGCCCTACAACTTTTTGCACGTTTGAGTAACATTCCTTGATCACTTGTACAATAAAGAAGTGTTGCTGCCTAGAATTGTATCAAATTTAAAAATGGTGAAGTCCAGATTCACCTAGAATCAACATATATCACATTTTATGCATCATTTGCGAACAGACCCTCATCAGATTAAGGAAATATGTAGAAAAAATCACAAAATAAGTGGTAAATCACAAATGTATGTAACTGTAACTTAGTAAACCGTGGGAAACAACTTAAAATACCTTTTAAAATGATTTTCTATTAAAACTATTCTTAGAATATGCTTATTCACTTGATGTGTAGGGGTATGAATCAATGAGAAGGCACAAATCCATGAGAATTGGGGATATATATGTTTTATCCACTCATTTGTCTCGTCTCAACAGTTTTGATCAGTCTGCTGCCTGTAAGCGTGCACTCAGACGCTCAGGATCTACACTAGTCACACATGTCCTCAGGGTCTTTTTGTTATTGGCCTATTACATGATATTACTGTATAAATTTATTCTGGATGTGGTTGGATAGTACTGTTCTCTCAAGTACATTATTTGGGTGTACGTATTAGTCATGGACATATAGGGGCCGTTTCACTAAACTTTGTACAGCTAAAATGTTCGCAAGTTCAAAATTATGATAGTCTGTAAATTTCACATTCACAACGTTTTCTTGTAAACAATTATTGGATATACATTTATTGAGCATAGCCTATGGTCAATATATCAAAATAAAAAAAGGCAATTTCCAGACGATTCTAAATTTGCACTTAGGAACATTTTAGTGGTACGAAGTTTACTGAAACGGGCCCCTGGTTCTCTAATCTCTAAACTGTGAAACAATTTCACTATTCTGTTGTGGTTTGCAACTGCCATGGTGTATCTGGTATTAGGATCATATATCATTTCCTTGTAAACAAGGCTTCCCAACAGCTTGACCAATTCCCTGGAATTCCAGACATATGTGACTGACAGTAACAAAAATAGGTGTATTGAGTTTGTGACCAGTGTAGGCCCAGATCAGACTGCGCGTCCGCGCAGTCTGATCGGACGCGCAGTCTGATCTGGGCCTATTCTGCTCACTGTTAGGTTAGGCAAGCATGGCTGATGCTGGTAATAAAATATTAAAATAGGCAGCATGTGTACGCTGGATTAGCTCAGTAGGTAGAGTCGGATTGCGAATCGGGAGACCCCGGGTTCGATTCCCACTTCGACCCGCTCCGAATGGCGGATTCAGCGTGTCTTTGTGCAAGACAACTTTGTGCTAACTTAGTGAATAGTCCTATCCGATTGGGACTTAAATAGTCGGCCCCGACATGCAATTAAGGTCATCGAGCCAGTGCCGTCGTTAAATAAAAGCATTTACATTTATATGTGTACGCTGGCTACCAAGAGGTACACTGGTCAAGCAGTCAATAAGCTCCTGTTTGCCATCATGGGCCAGATATTGCCACCAGATGGCAGCATATATATTTTGAATATTTGCATATATACAGCTTGCCTTCCCTCCATCTGATAAAGATATAACATTGTCTTTGGTGGCCTGAAATTATTCCCCCAGAATAGCGATCAATATAGGTCCTGATCTGGGGCTACACTGGTCACAAACTGAATACTTCCTTTCTGTCCTGATGGACCTCATGTCCATTACATGCATCAGTGGCAGGCTGCCATGGACAAGTACAGATTGGAACTGGCGAGTTATTTCCGTTTTAATTATATTCATACATATGAGACGAGCCATGTGATTTTGTACCTAAGATGTGCGATATCTCATGAAAAATATTTATGATATTTTCTGCAAATGACGTTGAAAGTTGACGAAATTGCATTGCTATGAAAGTTTTGTCATCTTTCGACATCATTTACGGAAAATATCACCTTCTGTAAAGTTATTTCATGAAAAATCGCACATGTTCTTTGGTACAAAATCACATGGTGTGTCTCATATGTGACCAACCATGACAATTGGGCCTTATTTATTGCGTTTTTTAACCAGCTAGCTGGCTCTGATACTGATCTGTTTTCAATTGTGACATCAGGGATATTTCCCTACTCAATAATGGTAAGTGTAGGCCCTGATCAGACTGCGGATGCACATGCTGATCTGGGGCTACACTGGTTGTGAACTCAATAAGCCTTCTTTTCTCATGACAGGTCACATAATTATTTCCATGCCTATTTCAACAATAAAAAGATAAATTTGTGAACTTCTGAGAAACATCCCAGTACTGGGATCTGGGGGCCGTTTCGTACAACTAAAAAGTTTGTAAGTGCAGCTTTAGAATAGTCTGTAAATTTCAATTGATGGATTTACATTTATTGAGCATAGGCTGCATATGCAGCCTATGCTCAATAAATGTAAATCCATCAATTGAAATTTTCACATTGTGAATGTGAAATTTACAGACTATCATAATTTTGCACTTACAAACATTTTAGTCGTACAAGGTTTAGTGAAACGGCCCCCTGTGTCGGACGGTACCTGATTATACCATAATGACTAAGGATTTGGACACCATTTGTTTTAGGAAACACTTATAAAATAAGGGTTTCCCAAAACTGATTGTGTTCAAATACATTGTTATTGTAATAAACCAGTACAGGGCATTATACTAACCTCAATATTGGGATATTCTTTGTTGTGGGTAACCAAATATTTATATGTCCGCAGATTTAGTCTTATTACGGTACCCACTTTTTGAGAAAAAAATGGGTATATTGTTACATCACAGTTTTCAGTCCATCCGTCATATTTCTTGTAAGAAGCAAAACTGTGAAACCGCAATAAATGGAGACTTGATATTTTGTATCTGGCTTATTTATGTAGATGCACAAAGTGAATTTTGATTTTCTATTTGACTTCAGTGTCATGGATTATCTCCCCCATTTTAGAATTTAAATTTCGCAATTTTGTAATAGTTGGATACTTCATATTTGGTATATGGCTTCCGTATGGCGTGTAGATGTGCAAAGTGATACTTGATTTTTTATTCTTCCCCCGGGTCATGGATTATCTCCTCTTTCTGCCGTAAAACTTGGACTTTTCTTCTGTTATTGTATGTGTATTGTGTTGTTATATGTCCACCTTGTAAAAAACGATGAAGGGGGTTTTGTCCACCCTGTAAAAATCATGAAGGGGGTTATGTCCATGTGGTCATTTTTACACGAAGGGCTATAATGTTCAAGCGGTTTTTGTCCGGATACCGCTCATTTACATAAAAGCATAAAAGCTGTAAGACCTCAAATTTGGATGTTGTATAATTCTTCTCTAGTGCTCGAATAATAACCCCCTATGTGACAGTCGTGGCAAATGTCAACCAATTTCAGCTCACCTGAGCAAAACCACTTTCCACCTGTCTACCCGTTAGCATTTTCAACATTTATAAATCTTTACAAACTTTACACCGTTGGAATAACTTATTGCTAAGTATAGGAAGTCTACTTCCATGATTACATGACAAACAGTGTAGGCCCAGGCATAGGCTGATCTGGGACTACACTGGTCGCAAATGCCATTTGAAAAAATTGTAGAACTTGATCTTGATTGAATGGCAAAACTGCATAGGTCCTGATCACACTTTAACCCTTACACCGCTATCTTAATTGTTTGTCGGCTGCTGTTTATTTTCTGTTTTCTATTTTTATCATCAAAAACATGCTTTGACAGCACTTTAGAATAATTTACAACATGCTTTGACCATGTTTTTATTGAGACATAATGTAAGATATAAAAGCAACAGCATTCAACAATTGTTGTGTGTAGCAGTCTAATGGATAAGGTTACGGCTGATATCGGGGTATGCTAGCTGCAACTGTTGTTGTTTGATAGCATCAACAATGGACTGGCCTTGGGGTAAAATTGAATTACTGCCTTGTGTGTACAAGTCTATATGAACCTACAAACTGCCACATTTTCAAATCTGTCTAAATCAAGTTACTCCTATTTGGACTGTATGTGTATTTTGGTCACAGTCAAAATCTCAGGCCAGCACGCTGACATATTTAGGCCTCTTGTTTTTTGGCCAGTCCCCAAGGCCATATTATGATCCAGAACATTAATAGCAATTATTATTATTATTATGCTGGTGAGACTGTATAAATAGCAAATCCTGGGTATTATTTATTGGTCAGACCCAAGGGGCCTGTTTTATGATGCAATATATCCATTACAGCAGTATCTCTCTTACTGAGAAAATACACCACTGGATCAAAGTGACTGTTATTAGAGTCAGGGGGCCTGTTCAGTAATTAAAAAAAATGTGCTTAGTAAGATAAGTATACTTTGCAATTTTGATGAAATAGCTGAAATACCGATGTCAACGTTTCGCAACATCCATTGACATTATCTCAACTCGCAATCGATCAATCTGCTTATTTTCAAGTGCAAGTATTTTGAAACAAAGACATTGACAAATATTGGCAGGATTTAGTGATGGCGGCGGTGTACCACCCAATTGAACCATCTAATCGAGACACTGAAAATACCTGGGGGCCGGCCGTTTCACGAAACTTCGTACGACTAAAATGTTTGTAAGTGCAAATTTAGGATCGTCTGGAAATTTCAATTTATGGATTTACATTTATTGAGCATAGGCTGCATATGCAGCCTATGCTCAATAAATGTAAATTCAATAATTGTTTACAAGAAATATTGTTAATTTTGGAATTTACAGACTAGCTATCATAATTTTGCACTTAGAACATTTTAGTCGGACAATGTTTAGTGAACCGACCCCCTGTGGTAGATATTGGTCTACAGTATTCATCTGCTGTTAATGTGGCTGTGACTTGAGATATCTGGCTTTATAATATGGCCATTGCGACACAGTCTGGTCTGGGTCTACACTGTTCGCCATTCAGTAAGTGAAACATGCATCTAACAGACATTATTGATCCAAATCAGGATGCAGGAATGTGCTAGCAGATCAAGAGCTGGACAAGCCCAAAACGCCATAAGCTCGGCATGTCCCAATTCACATCCACAGTTGAGCCATGATCTAACAAAACCTCTCAGACCAGGATCGATCATTATTTAGCCTGCACCTGCGTACTGCGGGACAATACCGTACTCAGTACTGCTTGATGAGTGGATGCTTCATAGATGCTTCGTTGATTAAATTACAAACAGCAAAGAGCTAAATCAGTCTGCGCAGATGACCAGCTAGTCTGTAGCCTATTTCACCAAAATTACAAAGTATACTTATCTTGCTAAGTACACTTAGAAGGAGAAATTTTCAATTTAAGGATAAATGTATTAATTTTTATTATACTGAATTTATTACATTATCACAGCCATTTTGGCTGTGATAATGTAATAAATTCAGTATAATAATTCTGCATACTTTTAATCATCAAATATGCTGTCGTTAGTTCTATATGAAGTAATGTCTTTCGGGAAAATAAATGATTACTCCCTCAAAGTACACTTTGCTAGATAAATATGCTTTGCAATTTCGGTGAAATAGGCTAGTGAAGCATCAGACCTAGGGGAAGTAGCAGTCACCAATGGACTTCTGCCTGACAAAAGCACAGACCCAAATCAGCCCTCCTCACATAAGAATGAGTCAGTGGAAGGATGGGGCTAAGTCCTTATGGACTGTGCCCTCTTCTTTCAGTGATCTCATCTTATGTGCACTTTCAATTCACACCATCTGTGTGCCTCTTTAGCTGTAAATGGCCGACTTCAGGTGTGGCTTGTTTGTTGATAAGATGTAGACTATGTGATCAGGTAGACACTGGTGCTTATTTTCCGAATGTGGATTTGACAAAATCAAACATCATCATTTGAAATGATCTAGACAAGTATTTGTATGGGACCTTTCCACCTCATGTGGAACCTCTCTAAAACGGACAACAAGAAATTTATGTGATCATAATTTTAATGGGTTTCTTGATCATTTATCTCAGGTGATATTATGCCGCTTCGTGATCGTATAGATAACAACTATGGCTCGGAATAATGAAATGCCTGATTTACAGTGAAACCTTGCTAAACCAGACACCCTGTGGACCTCCCTTTGTAACTAAGTTATGCATGTTTTGGAATGCTCTTGAAATCTTCTAAATGTGTTTGAATTTTTTGTTTCTTCTAACGACAAAACACAGAATGTAGTTTGTTACCTGTTTTAGAATGATCTAGAAGTGTTGAAAATGCATTTTGTCAGTTCTTTCCTGCAATGACAAAATCCAACATATGCACAAGGTATACACATTTTGGAATAACCTTTAAATGTCCCAAATGCATTCTCATGGTTTGTTTTTATCTTTGGCTATTTTGTTACCTGGGAGTTGAATTGGATTATTGCTCATTATAAAAGTAGTAAGATTATTACTGATCCTACTGCTTTTTTATGTGGCGAGGACCTGGCATCAGATCAGGATTATTTTGATTTCAGGGCTGAATATATCTTTTTTTTATTATAAATATTCAGTTCTGATTTTGGGATTTCCCCCCAATTTGTACAGGTAATATATGGGATTTAGTACTAAACCATTGACCCGGCCTACAATGACTGTTAAACCCCAACAAACAAACAAACAAACAAACAAACAAACAAACAAACAAACAAACAAACAAACAAACAAACAAACAAACAAACAAACAAACAAACAAACAAACAAACAAACAAACAAATCTCATGGGTTTAATATCATCTCATCTGACAAAACGTAACATGTGGTTTACTGTGCTTAACCATGCGATTTGGAATGACCTTGAAACTGGGTTGTTTTATGAAGATGGATGGGTTGTGCAGGTCAAGGGGTGAATACACTGCAGTATCCATCCAAAACATCACCGCTGTTTAATCACTTCTCATAAAAATATCCCCAACTCTGCTGGGTGCACCATTAAATGTTTGGATTGCATTGTAAATGGTAGAATTTGTCACATTCAACCAGCATAGATCGCATTTTACACTTTGTGTGTCATCATATCTGAGCAGGGTCTATACCGGTTGCATTGCTAATGCTGGTTAACACTTTCAACCAGAGCTCCAGTTAATATGCGTAATTTGACCAAATATTCAACGTATTTTTCTTAGTTCTTCACCAAAAATGGCAAGTTGGGAGTTCTTTAGAATCGTCTCAATGAGACGATTCTAAAGCACTCCCAACTTGCCATTTTTAGTGAAGAAATAACAAAATTCCCCCCAAAGTGGATCAAATTACGCACCTTAACTGGAGCTCTACTTTCAACCCTAAATAAATGGAATGGATTTTGATACAAGATGATTTTCAGACTAGTCCATTTATGAAAAGAGGCTGGCATTTTTTTTTGCTAAGAAAATATGAAAATTACTTGCAAAAAGTGCATATCATGATGTGCCGGCCCATCAGGAGCTGGCTCATCCGTATCTACACTGTTTGTAATTGAATACAAAAAATGTGGAGCTGGTGTAGTTGGGGACCTAATATCATTATCAAATTGTTTTAAATGGCTTTTGTATTTGAAAATGACATATTTAGAATGCAAATATGGGAGGGAGGCTACTATTAGAATACATACGGTAGGCCAGTTTGTCATTAGGGACCTGGCTGGGCCATGTCACTAAACTTCTTACGACTAAAATGTTCGTAAGCGCAAATTTAGAATCGTCTGCAAATTTGAATTGATGGATTTACATTTATTGAGCATAGGCTGCATATGCAGCCTATACTCAATAAATGTAAATGCAACAATTATTTACAAGAAAACATTGTTAATGTGAAATTTACAGACTATCATAATTTTGCACTTACGAACATTTTAGTCGTAGGAAGTTTAGTGAAACGGGCCCCAGACCCTTCACCAGCTAATTTTGAAATTTTGTGGTACATTCCCTAGCATATGTATATTGGAGCAATTTAATTCACTTGCATATTATATATATAATTATATTATTATATATGTGACTGTGACTGGGGCTTATTGGTTTTACGACCAGTGTGATCCAGATCAGCCTGTGCCTTCGCACAGTCTGATCAGGATCTGCAATGTTCACCATTCCATCAATGAAACACCCGTCATGCTTCGAACCAGAAAATTAATATAGATCGTTATCAGGCTACAGGCGTTAGAACAGGAGTGTGCTATTTGATCCGGAGCTACACTGGTCACAAATTCCATAAGCCCCATTTCTCCAGTCACAGCCACATATAACAGCTATATCAATGATGTCATGAGCAGCAGTAGGCCAGGTCAGTCAGTCACCAATATTAGACTGTGGCACAGTCACTGTGCCATGATTTCTCCTGAACAAGATTAATTATTCATGACTGGTCAATGATGAGTCTGTTTGCTGGTCAAAGTGTAACCAATCCATAACAAAGGGTCCACTAAAATCTGGAGCATTCAAGAAACAAATGTATCAGGCCTGTACTCAGGATTTTCTATTGGGGGGTGCGTCAGGGGGGTAAGTCAGGGGCGAGCCCCATGTAGTGGCGCGAGTACGCTAGGGGGGCATACTCGCGCCACTACATGGGGCTCGCCCCTGACGTACCCCCTGAATTTTTTAAACCTAGATGGCCTGAAATGCACTCTCCTGCATTTTATGTCATTTAAATTCGGATTTCAACGGTGGTAAATTGTGACATTTTCATGCAAATTACCTGTATATCAATGCATTTCAAGATTTGTTGAGATTACTGTTTGAAAAATAGCGGACCTCAGCGAATTTAGGGGGGTGCGTACGCACCCGTCGCACCCCCCCTGCGTACGGGCCTGTGTATTATATAGTGCAGACATTGGTTATATATGACCATAGATTTATACACACTATATTACATCCTAGATAGGGTTGGAAATAGTTGCTTCCATGATCCATGATTTTCATGCTGGGGATTCCCCATTTTGCGGATAGAAAAATCTGATTTTTTTTCTTTGTATCTTCCTAAAAGTGTATGGTGTGGCCACCATTTGAACCGTCTCATCGAGACGATTCAAATGGTGGCCACAACAAATAAAGAATTATAATAATAAATTTTTATACCCATATATGGGCATTCTGGCATGGAATGGGCTAAGGTAGAAAGTCCACATTATTTTCTAACAAATTTTTAATTCAATGTTTTCAGCGTTCACTCAATTTGACATATATGGCAAGAAATATAAATAAATCAATAGTATTTTAGAACTATTTCTTTGCCCTCTCATAGGCAATGTAAGGCAATTCATATTGCTTTTCTAGCAAATACAAAGACTGTAGAATGTCTATTGGATAAGCAAAACATCATTAATTGAAGCTGTACTGATCATCTAACATATGTTTATATAACAGCCTGGTTTACATATTTACTACACTAGTGTATTATGAGTTTAATACATTAAGTTATTACCATATGAAAAAGCGTTTTGCACAATAAACACAGTTCTTCATATTTATGTGTAACTCTAACTAAGTACAATATTTGCATTCTCCTCAAACACAAAATGGATATAAAACAACTATTCATCTATTGGTGTTATTTTTAGTGGGTGGGTGTGAAAATCCCTGTGTATGATTATGGAGCTTATCTTTGGATCTCAGATCCAGCCAATCTATGGACTATTGGACCATTACCATGGTCATGTGAAAACTCTTGCCCTATAAACATGTCAGGGCAACTTGATTAGACATAGTATAGCATTGGCATATATTTGATTTAATATATGCATTTTTTTGCATGTTTTATCTTTGCCAGTTACATGTATATGTTTTTTGTCTAGTTAATGGCAAACTGTGTAGACCCTGATCAGCCTGCACAAATGTGCAGGCTGATCAGGGTCTGCACCGTTTGTAGTGGTCAAGTGGTTTGGTTTCTTGTCCATTGGCACTGTAGAGCTGCATGTCCAGTGTTTGCATAGCAGATGCACACACACACACTGGGGATGCTATTATTATGGTGTTGTGTGTTAGTTAGGGTCAGGGACATACTGGCCATGTGGTGTTGCATTCCTCTGGCTTTGGATACTTTGTTATAAGGAGAAAAACATGTTGCTTGGAGATTGGAATACTGTTTGACTTATTGTATGACTATACAGGGATGTAATAATATAGGGATATGCAGTGCTACCTGGTTAATATACAATCCAGTATATGTTAAATGGCTCTACCATCCTGATTTAAAATCTAATTATCGGAAGAACTATTCGTTACAGTATAATCTTTTGAGTAGTTTCCATCCATTAAAATAGATTTTTTGATAATTGTGAAGTTGTTTTAGAATTTAACCCTTTCACCGCTATCTGAATGTTTTGTCGGCTGCTGTTTATTTTCTATTTTCCATTTTTATCATCAAAGACATTCTTTGACAGTCAGCACTTTAGAATAATTTACAACAGCACTTCAGAATCATTTCCACTGGAAATGATTCTGAAGTGCTGTCAAACCATGTTTGAGAAATAAGGCAAGATATAAAAGCAACAGCAGATGGCAATTGTTGTGTGTAGCGGTCTAAGGATTAAGCTTTATAATCCAATGTAAACTATCGGGCACATCAGCTTCTTCTAACTGATTCAAGGTTTATATAGAGCTTCCAGTCTGCCTTGTGTGTGTAAGTCGTTGGCCTATTATACTACAAATAAAAGAAATTGATATATAAAATGTCTGGTAACAAATATATATATAATATATGTGAAATATTCTGGCATAAAAATGATGTATTTTAGAGCAAAATGTATCGACTTACCCCCAAACATATCGTGTCACGTGACTAGTGATACGTCACGCCGACTTCCAGAATATATTGATTGGACTGTGTGTCCATCCATCCATTCTGGAAGTCGGCGTAACGTATCACTAGTCACGTGACCCAATATGTTTGGGGGTAAGTCGATACATTTTGCTCTAATATACATCATTTTTATGCCAGAATATTTCACATTTAGAACTACGAAAATACTAAATGGTGATAAGAATAGTTTTTAATGACCATTTAACATTATAAATCTGTATTTAAATTTGATTTAGCGATTGGAATTTAGTTGTTTGAAGCGTTCAAAAATGATTAAATTATATAGAAAACGGGTCAGATTTCCCCCTGCGCTCTTCGACAGGGGAGATTATGAGATAATTATAGCCTGCAGGTGCGCGAAATGGACGAAGTCCGACTTCCAGAATGGGTCCGGTTAAGTTGCTTGCCAGAGTTCCTCCAATCTTTCTGCCACCTGGGACATTCCTTTTAGAATTTTACAAGTGATTAGATAGTGTGTAAGACACCGATACTGTATGGGGCAGATACTATTGTGAATTAAACTTGTGATAGTGGGTGGGACATGTGATATTCTGTTAGACATGTGATATTATGTCAGACATGTGATAGATGATACTGTGACAAACGGAACCCACTGATCGCAATGGCCATAAGTCTCATTTCTAGACTCATAGTACATAATAATAATTATGAGATCATAGAAGAAGAAGATGTGACTGTTAGACTGTAGACTCCATTCTCTATTTCCTCAGACAGCCTTTATTTTGAATTTGCTCAATATAATGTTTAATGACAGTAACTGTAATATTAATGATATAGCATGTGGTGTCTGTATGAATATTGCTGGTATTTGATTGAAGAGGTCACTTTGATGTTTGCTTCCTGGGAGGTCAGATTGGTTGTCAGCAGAATTATTGCCCATAGTCAGACAATCCTGTCTCAACCATTTTATGCCCGGCAATGATAGTGGAGGGGGAATTTAGTGTTACTCTTGTCCGTCCGTCTGTCTCCGTCCGTCCGTCCGGGCACACATTAGGGTACTTATGTGGCTAGCCCCACAGGGTTATGGACTTGTTAAAGGATAGGGTTGGTTACAATTAGCCACCTAAAAAATCGTTTTATGTGGCTAAAAATCGTTTTATGTGGCTAATATTTAACATGTGATAAGCCACATAAGTACCCTAATGTAAGAACGTCCGTCCGTCCGTCCGTCCATCCATCCATCCATCACCAACCTTGTAACACGTAAAACTTTTAAACCATACTAGCTACAGACCTGAAACTTGGTATGTATGTACATGTATATGTATCAAATTTTGGCTTGTAACTCGTAAATTTTTTAAACCTTAATAGCTACACACCTGGAGGCCGCCGTTTCAGTAAACTTTGTACGACTAAAATGTTCGTAAGTGCAAAATTATGATAGTCTGTAAATTTCACAATAACACTGTTTTCTTGTAAACAATTATAGGATTTACATTTATTGAGCATAGGCTGCATATGCAGCCTATGCTCAATAAATGTAAATCCATCAATTGAAATTTCCAGACGATCCTAACTTTGCACTTAGGAACATTTTAGTCATACAAAGTTTATAGTCAAACGGCCCCCTGTACATTGTATGTAGCTTCCTTATAATGTAGCTTCTTTATGGTATGTAGATGCACAAAGTGAATTTGCTTTGGCACTGAGCCATGGATTATCTCCCCCTCATTTACTATCAAAGCGATATGTGGGACATCCGTTTTCTATGAACACATTTTCCAGTAGTTTCCGAAATTTATTTTTATTCCTCTCCAGTGAGTGAGTGCTCTCTGTCTCAAAATGTCCAGAAATTAATTATCATAATTATGTAGATATTGAGTGGAATATTTTATGAAGGATTATCTTATTTCATCTAAATATGAACGTAATTTTTCAAAGTGACATACACATATATGGTATAGGCAATATTTAATGCCATGTATCCAAAAACTTTCAATTAAAAATAGGTTCCTGCGACGTTTTCTGGTTTATGCTGTATGAAGAGGGGTATAGAGTTTTCGTCTTTTTTGTCTGTCTGCATGTCCATAACACAAAAAGTTAACATTTTGAAATGCGTTAACATTTTTGTTTGTCAGTCTAGGCAGCAGCCAGGGGGTATCCATGAGCCAGCCCCTTGCTGACTTGCTCCGATTTACTTCAAACTTCAAATAATTATTTATTATCTTCCATATTTTCATTCTATAGCCCACCCATGCGGCCCACATGCCCAAGTTCCAGGTCAAATGACTTTAAAATTTGTGTTAAAGCTTTTACATACCTTATATTTCCACAACCCTTAATTCAAACTTCAAATATATACACTCTGAGACCATCAAATGCCTGGGCTGGCTGGACATGCGGGTTGCGGCCATCTGGTATTAGGTTATGTTGTTTTCTTTTATCACAGTGTGAAACTTGGCAGGGTTTCATTTTCATGTTTTATGATTGTTTTGTCTTTACCACACCCAGATAATATTGTATTGCCAGAATTTGGCTGCAGCTTTCATGTTGGTTGATTTATCTGTTGTATCTGTGTGTCTATTTATACCCATTCCATTCTGAAGATGCGCAATTTTACTGAGGGAAAGCAAATATATTCTTATTTCACATCAGAAGTATATGTTGTGCCCACTATTTCTCGTTGAGACGGTTCAAATGGTGGTCACAACATAGACTTCTGTAGAGAAATTTGATAACATGAAGAAAATATTCAAAGCCTACAAGCATTTTCTTATTGTAATGGACCCACCATTGTGAAATAGGACTTGATAAGACATCAATCAGGACTGCACCAGTGTCTCTGACATACATGTATTTGAATTATTGTTTTCATTTTTTGGAGAAATAAAAAATGTCTGTATAATGATGTGTATTTCCATATCTCTGGTGAGTTATTTTCGTCTTACCTGCCACCACTGTGTGCCAACTCCATCTGTAGTGGAATATGTTTAGCCTTCACTCACTGTCAAAGTGAATTTGGTTTTATCCATTATCTCTAGACTCCTCTCATCATGAAATAGCCCAGGCTAATAAACAATTTCCATGTTGGATTCAGATTCACAGGTGGAAAACTTTAGTGTCCACACATTTTACAGTGAAACCTGTAAACTGGACACACTGGGAGGTCTATATGGTGTTTGGTTTTGAGAGGTTCTACTGTAAGTAAGCACTCCATGAACTATTCTTGTCATTTTCAATCATGAACAGACAATACAATGAAATAAATTACAGTGAAACCCATGTAAATTAAGCACAATGGGGTCCGCAGGCTGTCAGGTTCAGAGAGGTTCTACTGTATCCATTTGTCTTTCAATGAACGTGTATGTTGTGACCACGCATTTGAACTGTCTCAACGAGATGGCTTAAGCAAGTGGAACAGTATATATTTTCATGGAGAAATACAGAAAATATACATAATTCAGACTAAACTGGATTAATGGGATTATTGCAATCACATGCTGGTACCACAGATAAGATGTCATAGTTGATCATTCTCGACACAGCGTTTAAAAATTCCAACCACGCATGCATGTATAGTGGTATTGGTAGTAAACAATGTAGATACAAAAACAAAAACAACCCCTTTTCATAAATTTACTAGTCTAAAAATAATTTTGTGACCATTGGATTGGTTGCAAAATTAACATATCAAAATCCATTCCAGTTACTTAGGGGTGAAAAGGTTAAAGGGACTGTGTCTCGGATGATTATTCAAATATTCAATGTGTGATTTTGTTTTCATTTGCTGCAAGGATTTTCCCCCCATTATTTGTACATGTACTTGAACATGTACATGTATAGGTAATATATGGGATTCAGTACTAAGCCCATTGACCCGGCCTTAAATGACCTTAGCTGTTGATAGGCCGTTAAACCGCAACAAACAAACAAATTCATGTGCTGCCAATGACCTATATCAATCAAATGCACCATTTTCATTTTCTTTCATATCTTTCTTTCACCACTTTCCAAGCATATTTGACACCCAGTGGTTGTAACATTTAAGTGTCTCTGTCTACTGGTTGATCTCTCTAGGTTTTTTTAGAAATTTTACACAAATATTCTAATTCAACCAGTGAATAAATACAGCCTTCAAATTTAAGATCTAAAATGTATTGCACATTACTAAAATACCAAGTTGTATAACCTAGTATAATAGTTATTTACAATATAAACACTTTATTTATTCAAAGTCACACACCTGTGCAGAGTAAAAGTAAAAGAGATTGGCCGAGTTAATGTGCAATGAGTCAAGATTTGGAATTCTGCTGGTTTCTTTTGACTTGGTATCCTTGCTAGTCATTCATTCTGTCCACAGGAGGTTTTCCATGTGGGTTTCCAGCGGAGAAAAGGTACGACATGTGTGACCAGCGTAGCCCCAGATCAGCCTGCGCATCCGCGCAGGCTGATCAGGGTCTACGCTGGTCACCATTCCATCAATCAACCATTGTATGTCATTGAATCGCAATTTTGATCAATTGCTATAATTGTATTTAAGTACACATGATGATCAATATCTACACTGGGCACACATGTCTTACAGTGCCTTTTTTCAGCCAGTGGCATGTGTTTAGACTAGATGCAAGTGTTCATGATAAGCATTGTATTCCATATGCTAAAACATAACAATTTTAATTTTTCCATAAATATATAGACACACCTTTTTGTAAGTTGTGAATTTGTTGTTATTATTATTCTCAACTCTATGACAGAATATACATGTAGATGATTCTTATGCACTTTCAAAATATCAAATAGAAAATAAAACAAAAATAGCAGAATATAATTCAGCATTGTAAGGGTTAAAGTGTCTATCAAGGCCACTTTTATTCAGTCAATGAAATAGTAGACAACTTTCACCCATCTGTTCCCAATGAATTAATAAGGCACATGTTTGATGATGGTAAACACTGAAATATGGAGTAATGTTCATAATAAATCAATAGATAATGTGAATAATGATTTTCCATGGTAATTATACAGTGAGCCATATGGCACGATTTATAGCATTTTATGCTTTTGTCTTGGCAACTTGTTTGATTTCATCTGCTCATAACTATTGATTTTAGCATGCTTGGAAACAGAATTCTTGATAAAAACACTCTATCAACGTTTCTAATTTGAGTCCAATTTCTGAACTAAACTGGTGGTTACAGTTTTGTATTTTGAATCAGAACAATAACTTAATATTTGTTAATAAATTTACAATCTTCTTTATTTGAACTATCTTGGCCTGATTGTAATACTAGTATCCCCTGCGAAACTTACAGGAACATTTCAAGAAATATTCTTGAGCAGTTCAAGAACAAAACTTATGAACTGTTCCTGAACTGCTCAAGAACGTTTGAAGAACAGTTTAAGAAATGTTATATGAGACAAAAATTTTAAGAACTAATTTGTTCTTGAAAGATTCTTGAAAACAGTTCAAGAACAGTTCAAGAACTCATGTTCTAGAGTTGTTCAAGAAAAGTTCTTGCAACTTTTTCAAGAACTTATTAAGAACTGTTCTTGAACCGCAGTTACTAAACAGTGCAAGAAAGGTTCTTGAAATTTGTCTCATATAACATTTCTTAAACTTTACCGGAAATGTTCTTGAACAGTTGAAGAACAATTCAAGAACTCCTGTACGTGTACTGTTCAGGAACACTTCATGAACATTTGTTCAAGAACTTATCACAAACTCTTCTTGAACTACCGTTCTGAAACCATTCAAGAAATGTTCTTGAAATTTGTCTCATAACATTCCTTAAACTGTACCCGAAATGTTCTTGAACTGTTGAAGAACACTTCAGGAACTCATTTACTTGAACTATTCGGGAACACTTCTTGAACTACCGTCTGAAACCATTCAAGAAATGTTCTGTCTCATATAACATTTCTTAAACTGTGCCCGAAATATTCTTGAACAGTTGAAGAACACTTCAGGAACTCATTTACTTGAAATATTCGGGAACTCTTCTTGAACTACCGTTCTGAAACCATTCAAGAAATGTTCTGTCTCATATAACATTTCTTAAACTGTGCCCGAAATGTTCTTGAACAGTTGAAGAACACTTCAGGAACTCATTTACTTGAACTATTCGGGAACACTTCTTGAACTACCGTTCTGAAACCATTCAAGAAATGTTCTTGAAATGTGGTGGTGATGGGCGGGGGGCAGTGATGGCGTTTTGTGGGAGTGTGGGCGTGGGCGTGGCGTTGGTGGGGGCTGTTGACGGTGGTGGGCGTTGTTGTTTTGTCGGCGAGTAATGGTGGTCGGGGGCGGTTGGCGCTGTTGTTATGTGGGCAGGGGCGATGATGGGCTAGGGTGATGGACGATGCATTTTTGTTTTGTGGGCGGGGGCGGTGGACGATGATGAGTAGCGTGTAGTGGTTGGCGTTGTTTTGCTTTTGATGGTGTTGGTGTAGGTGGTGGTTTGTCAGATGGTACTACTGCCCGGCCTGTTGGTAGTGTTGGTGGTGTTGCCGTTGGTGGTGTTGGTTGTTTTGGCGGTGTTATTGTTGTTTTTCATGGTCTTGGTGGTGGTGTTGTTGGTGGTGTTGGTTGGTGGTTATGGCAGACTTATATGACAACGATATCCCAATCACCAAATGGCGCCAGAGCGCCAAATAGCGTTTGCAGTAACGTCGACGTCACAGACAACTACAACGTCACTGGCATAACCGAATTATGTCATAAACGTTTTGTTATATTGGCGTTCAAGTGTAGACATGGACAGACGGAGACGGGCGGACATGGACAGACGGGGATGGGCTAGACATAGTTTTTGTCTCGCTCCTTTCATCCGTTGAAGGGCTGCGAGACATAGCTAGGGATGGGCGTGCATAGACAGACGGCTCCTTCCGCCATGCTCGTACATGTACGACGTAGTTACGCAAATTATTTTCACTACGTTCTTTAACAAAAACAACAAATGGCAGAATGAAAATAGACTTATCTGAAAAAAAATATGTTGCAAGGTGGCGGGCACGGCGGGCGGTGTGCTCTATGGCGGTAAACAGTGTGTTGTGAGTTGAGTGTGGGAGTGGGGGGGGGGGTGTGCGGGTGGTTGTACATACCGGTAAAGTGCATTTGCCCCGAATGTTGGAGAAGTGTGGTTGGAAGGTGGACGGCGGGAGGTAGCAGATGAGGACCCATTTTGCCCCCCCCCAACCCCCCCCCCTAGTTGCGAACACGTAACTGCTGCATACTGGCGAAGCACAGTTACGATGCCGTACATAGCATTCACGCTCAGGTTAACGAACCAAATCTGGTTCGCACTTTGGATGTTAATTACATAATATTTTCCTTTTTTTTTACACAAATGAATGTTATTATTATGAATCTAACGGTGAAAGGGCAATATTTAGACCTACTACAGTTATAAAATTTGTTTCAGAGTTACCAGTTGGGTTTACTGTTTTAGTGTTTAAAATAATTCAGTAGAAAAATCAATAAATTTTATTAAAATATGTCAAAATTAACCTCCAAAGTGCGAACCAGATTTGGTTCGCTATCCTGAGCGTGAATGCTATGTACGGCATCGTAACTCTGCTTCGCCAGTATGCAGCAGTTACGTGTTCGCAACTACACCCCCCCCCAGGGCCCCTTCATGAATACGATCGGCCAGGAACTGTGCTCTGATTCTGAGTGATATTTGAACAGCTGAAAATTATGCATCAGTCGATGTAAACCCCCCCGTGGGGGAGGGTTGGGGCTTTACCGGGACATACCCCGGGGCTTTTACCTTTCATGATGCCCCCCGGGGCTTTCACAACAACGAACTTATAAGCCCCACTATTCCCCCAGAGGGGGCGGGGATTTACATTGACCGATGCATTATTATGCAAACACAATCAACTTACTCAACCTGTGTTTCTTTGAAGTTAAATGTGTTCGTATTCGTTGTTTTGTTGATAAATTTTTATCACATATTAAGCATGTGTATGTTCCATCGTCACATTTATGTATGGATTCAGTTTTAGATTTATCACGTTCAGTTTCATCCGAATTGGACATCGTGGTTGTTGTTGTTGTATTGTTGTACTTTCGGGTCATTTCGTACCCAGTCCATTTCGTATCCAGTCCATATCGTACCATGTTACGGAAAATTCCCGGATCCTTTTGTACCCAGTCAATTTCGTTCCATTTCGTACCCAGTTTGGTCATTCTTCTTCTTCTTTTATAATAATTAATGGCTAAAATTAATTTCCTGAATGAATTTTATGGACATGCGTCGGGGTTAGTGAACGAGGAAGGTTGTCATTTTTTCACATTTCACAGACTGCAACATAATAATCACATTAAATGGCACAAACACCACCTAGCATGCATTTCCAGCGTTTGCAAATAATTGATTGCAAGATAACTACTGCAATATGCACTGGCAAATTATCACTTCTCTTTCCAATACGTTCATCCCTCAGGTATCTGATTATTCTCGAACGAGTGTTTATGGACGAGGACTGTGCTCGTGAAGTGTTAAAATGGTGCCCTTGACGGATGGTAAGGTGGGAGCGACGATGTCCGCAGGGAGACTGTTCCAAAGGCGTATGGTACTAGAGAAGAACGAAGCCATGTGGACCTCAATTCTGCACCACCTCACACAAATCATACGCCTCGAATATTTGAATATATATTTGGAATACAACAATGTATTCGGAAACACACTTCTACATTTCGTCAATGGAATACTTGCTTCAAATGGGATTCCGTATACTGCACACTGTATCTATTTACCATTTTCAAATATTTGTTGCCTGATCCCTCTAGATTGAATCCACGAGTATTGCAGATACAATTGTCTATTGATCTGAAGTAATTACTGATGGTTTATGTACATTTTATAAGTCAATACAGTGGTATACAATGCATTTTAAAGAATGTTAGTAAAATTCCTCAACCACTGTCCTTGAACCCTTTCACCCCTAAGTAACTGAGATGGATTATTCCATGTTCAAATTCACACCAATCCATGCATCAGAAAACCATAGTCATACCAGCCTATTCATAAGATAGGGGTGTTCCGTTGACGAAAATCAAGAAAATGGTTGCAAACAGTGCAGATCCTGATGAGACTGGCGACTCGTTATGAGCCGGCTCATCTGGATCTACACTGTTTGACAAAGCCACTAAAGCGGGCTGTAGGGTTGAAAGGGTTTAAAAAAAATATAACTTCAAGAACATAGAACATTTAAGAACTTTAAGTTACTGATTTGTTCTTAAGTTGTTCTTGATATATAACTCAAGAATAATTTAAGAACATGAAGTCCCGGAACTGTTCTTAACCTGTTCTTGAATGTTTTTAACAGCAGTAGTAGAACATTTTAAGAACAGTATAATTCCTGAAAGTTCTTAAATTGTTCTTGAAATAATGTCAAGAACAGTAGAAGAACAATTTAAGAACATACAGTTCCTTAACTGTTCTTGAGTTATTCGGGAAATAATTTCAAGAACAATAGTAGAATATTTTAAGTATATTAAAATTCCTGAAGTGTGCTTAAATGGTTCTTTAAATGATTTCAAGAACAATATTAGAATATTTTAAGAACCCAAAGTGCCTGAAAAGTTCTTAAATCGTTCTTAAAATAACGTCAAGAACTGTAGTAGAACTATTTAAGAACAGAAAGTTCCTTAACTGTTCTTAACTTGTTCGGGAAATCATTTCAAGAATGGTAGTAGAATATTTTAAGTATATTAAAATTCCTGAAATGTTCTTAAATGGTTCTTTAAATGATTTCAAGAACAATAGTAGAATATTTTAAGAACGATAAAATTCTTAAAATGTCCTTAAATTGTTCTTGAAATAATGTCAAGAACAATAGTATAACTATTTAAGAACATTATGTTCCTTAACTGTTCTTAAATTGTTCTTGGAACAATTTGTAGAACAATTTAAGTTTAACATTAAAATTCATGAACTGTTCTTAAATTGTTCTGAAGTAATTTCTAGAACACTAGTAGAATATTTTAAGAACATTCAAGTTCAAGAACTGCTCTTAAAATGTTCCTGAACATTTTTAAGAACTTTACAAGTTCTTAAAAAAATCAAGAACTGTCCTAAAAGCGGTGTTCTTGAACAGTTCATGTACAAATGTTCAAGAACAGCCATCAGTACAGTTCTAGAACAATTCTTAATGTTCTTGAACTGTTCCTAAACGTAAGAACTTCATTTCGCAGGGGATGTCATTGGACAAACGGTGGAAATGTCATCTGTTATGCTAATTCCACGGTCAATTAAAAGTTGTTGTAGCTTCATTGCATATTGAAGTATGGCCCTGTGGGGTATTACATGGAGTTGTAGCTGGAAAACATTTGACCTTACAGCTAGGAGATACCGTAATAACCCTAACTATTTGGACACAATTTATTCTGGGAAACACACATTAATATATGGTTTGGCACAGCAAAAAAAGTCAAACTATTTACGGTTAGTTTGGTTGTACTATGTATTTGGATACAATTTGTTTTGGGAAACCCCTATATTTATTATATGGGTTTTACAAAACAAAGAGTGTCCACATATTTAGGGTTATTATGGTAATCATGATCCGATATGAACCTGCACATCCACTCCGATCAGTTACCCTTTCAACCCTTCCCTAAATAACTGGAAAGGAACTTAAATGTTAATTTTCCGACCAATCCAATTGTTACTGAACATGATTTTCAGACTAGTCCATTTATAAGAAGGGGTGCTTTTTTTTCTCTCTAAAAATATGAAAATTACTTGCAAAAAGTGCAGATTCTGATGAGATGGCTCGTTACGAGCCGGCTCATCAGAATATACACTGCTTGCAAACACTGCTATAGAGGTCTGTAATGTTGAAAGGGTTATATTAATAATTCCATGGTCTATTGAAGGTTGTAATAGATCCATCACCTATGTAGTCAGGCCTCGGCAAGTTCTTAATTTTCCACTCGTCCATTCAACTAATCCAATCATGTATATTTTTATGTTAACCCTTACACCGCTATCTTAATTTTTTGTTGTCTGCTATTTATTTTCTATTTTCCATTTTTATCATCAAAAACATGCTTTGACAGCACTTTAGAATGATTTACAACATCCTTTGACAGCACTTTAGAATCAATTCCATTGGAAATGATTCTGAAGTGCTGTCAAACCATGTTTTTATTGAGAAATAAGACAAGATATAAAAGCAACAGCAGAAGACAATTGTTGTGTGTAGCAGTCTAAGGGTTAATACTGCATTATTCTTTCAAATTAGCACTTTCCCAGATCTAAAATTCACTCACCGATCTGAGCGGACGAGTTGTTCATCATTCAATCACTGAAAAAGATTGAACTCCGATCAGTTCATAATTCCATGGTCGATTGAAGGTTGTAATAGACCCATTACGTATTGAAGTGTGTAGTATTCCATTCAAGATGGGCATGTGCTGCAGTGTGGAAGTAGCAACAAGATACAACTGATAAGCCTCAGGGGGCTGGCTGGCTGTCTGTCAACACACTTTGTTTACGTCATTATCTGAATTTACCTGGAATTTTACAGGAACAATTAATGGGCAATTAATGTCACAGGTTCTGGAGAGGAAGTGTATGACTGTAGAGGAAGGACTTACAAAAAACATGTGCCTGTATAATTGTTTCATACCTGGAATTATCAGGAATATAGTTTTGGAATATGCAGCGCTTTTATTCATCTGTTCCTAGGTCATTTACATTTATTTGGAATAGAACATAACATATAAAGTGATAAATGACACGGGTTTAATGCAGCTATGACAGTGTACCGGTACTTGGCTTATTCTGGCCATCATGATGCATTTTTTTCATCTCGTCACAATTTGTCCCAACTGAATTAATATTGTTTTTATCTGTTTTTATAACTTGTTAACCCTTTCAAACCTGGATATCCTACATTGGCCTTTTCATGCTAATTATTGCACTATTCCATTAACTCTTTGCATGCTGGGAAATTTGTGGGCTATAAATAGTTCAAAAATAGCAGATGACAATTCATTGTATTTTCTTTTATTTCTCCCTATAAATAATATGAATTATGAGAGAAATAAAAAACATACTTTGTTGGATGTTATTTTCACCGCTAGCATGCAAAGAGTTAACGACAAAATGTTGATTTTCACAGGTGAAAAATAATGACACATGCTGCAGATCCTGATGATTGCATGCAGGTTCGTTTCAAGCTTTCTGGCTTGTAGGGTTGATAGAGTTAACCCGTATACCGCTACACACAACAGTTGTTTTTATATCTTGCCTTATTTCTCAATAAAAACATGGTCCAATGGAAATGATTCTGAAGTGCCGTCAAAGCATGTTGTAAATTGTTTTAAAGTGCTGTGAAAGCATGTTTTTGATGATAAAAATGGAAAATGGAAAATAGAAAATAGACATCTGACAACAAATAATAATGAAACATGCTGCAGATCTTGATGATTACATGTAGGTTCGTTTCAAGCTTTCTGGCCTGTAGGGTTGGTTGATAGGGTTAATAGCACTTTTTTTTTATTCTTTTGATTTCCACTTTTGGAGAGAATCGCTCATTTTAGACAGGTATCAATGAATATACTTTTTTAAGCCAGTTGTGAAATTCAATGGTTGGTTTAGTGAGATGTGAGAAAATCATGAAAACATTGACACGCTATTCAATCTAGATGATATTCGTTTCAATGTATGACAGCGCAACTTTTTTCATGCACAACAAGACGTGCAGAAGATTTATAAAGCCACAGCTTGGCTGAAAGAGGGAGCATATAAGAAAATATGAGAAAAGGGACTTTACGATATTTGTAACATGTGTAGATCATGGTTCTCCATCGCAACAACGCACCATGATTAGGATTCATTTGCTCTACTGATGGCAATAATGTGTAAACGTCTTAACCCTTACAATGCTGAATAAAAATTTGACGTCTGCTGTTTATTTTTTATGTTCCATTTTTCTCATCAAAAACTTGGTTTGGCAGCACTTTAAAATCATTTCCAATGGAAATGATTCTAAAATGCTGCCAAACCATGTTTTTACTGAGAGAAAAGACAAAACATGAATTATCAGCAGACGACTATTCTCGGTTCCCGCATTCTAAGGGTTAAAAGTCACTTGTGTCTCAGAAGATGTCACAGATATTCAGTGTGTCTTTTAACTGATGGCAATCATCAGGCGCGGATCCAGGATTTCGGGTTTGGGGGGGCATAACTATTTTGCAATACTTGACTGTATTATCGAACGAGCATACCTCGTTCGTAGACCGAGCAGAGCATTGCCTGCGTCTGGCGCATTTTGGAGCAATAATATTGACACTGTTTAGACATGATTTTTGATTGAAAACGTTTAATTTTTGAAACAATAAGACAATGACCGAAAAATGCATGGAAAAAATCTTTACTCTGCAAATTTTAGGGGGGGCGCACGCCGGGTCCGCCACCCCCCCTGAATCTACAGTGTCACTGACTGGCGAACAGCATAGGCCCGGATGCGCAGTCTGATCTGGGCGTATGCTGATCATAAACGTCTTAAAGTCACTGTGTCTCAGATTAGATGTCGCGGATATTCAATGTCTCTTTTAACTTCATGCACTGTAAACGGCCCATATCAACTAATCACACCAGTTCATTTGATCTGATACCAAAACGTTTGCGGTATATTCAAGTATGTATTGTCAGAAACTGTGATGAACAGGGGAGACAATTTGTTCATACATTTTCGCTATACGCATAGGCAGCAGCCATGCCAGTAAGGACATTTTATAAAGTGCAATGATATTTGTTGTGAAATGATCATACAATACCGCATTCAGAAAGAGGTTTCCATTCGAGACACTATTTTAAGTAATACAAATAATATAAATAAATTAGTAACATTGATTGCAGTAAAACTTGCATTTGCAACTCTAGCTATTTTTCAGTTTTATAAACGTTTACTTACCGGTAATCCCGTTTTTGTTCAGGCGACACATACTATTATATACAATTGGGTTCAGAAATACGATGCAAATCTATAATTACACTATATTTTTTTTACTGTTGTTTCATCAGTTTTTGTGCTTAACTGAGACCCAGTGCCTTTAACTCTTTGCATGCTGGGAAATTTGTGGGCTATAAATAGTTCAAACATAGCAGATGACAATTCATTATATTTTCTTTTATTTCTCCTTATAAATGTCATGAATATGTCTTGGAATTTCATTAGAATTGTGTCCTCCGGACACAATTCTAATGAAATTCCAAGACATATTTACAGAGAGAAATAAAACATATACTCCTAATTTGTTTGACGGATATTTTCACTGCTAGCATGCATGCAAAGAGTTAAAGTCTTGTTTACCGGTGGCGGCCCATATTGTCACCATCAGAATAGAGCAAGGTTTGTCATCATAGTCTTATAATTATTGAGTATAATTAGAATCTATTCATCAGGTGCTGGATTTGCCTATGGAATGACAAAAGTATAAACCCACATTGTGTACCTGTTTGTATGTTTTCTTAATCTTAAACTACATGCATGCTGGTGGGCGGTTGGTTGGGAGCATGCGAAGGGCAAATTCAACTCTTTGCATGCTGGGAAACTTGTGGGCTATAAATAGTTCAAAACTAGCGGACAAAAATTCATCATATTTTCTTGTATTTCTCACCGTAAATATCATGAATATGTCTTGGAATTTCATTACAATTGAGACCTGAGGACTCAATTTTAATGAAATTTCAAGACATTTTTACAGAGAGAAATAAAACATATACTCCTAATTCCTTTTTGCGGATATTTTCGCCACTAGCATGTAAAGAGTTAATGATGGGTTTCATCCTTAACGGTATCCCGACATCCCTGGTTTGGCCCTCAAATCAATTATAAAAGTAGTAAGATTAGTACTAATCATATTACTTTTAGGGAGCGGGTCTAAGTGACTCTGGTGTGGTGAGGACTTGGTCAGGTTATTCTAATTACAGGGCTGAATAATATTTTTCTCTAAATATTCAGGGGCCAAGTGATTTTTGCTATTCTATCAGGGCTGATTCTGTTTTCGATGTAAATATTCTATTCTGATTTTGGGATTTATCTAACCTGGCCTAAAATGAACATAGCTATTAAACACCATTAGCCGTTAAACACCATTAAATCATATAAAATCGATCTTGATTTTCATGTACATGTATCCTGGTTACAAATAAAATATTTTCTGTTCTGTCAGATTGAAGGCTAAAATTATTCTGCAGTATGAATCATAACTGGTTAATGATAAGAGATTCTTTTATAGATTCTTAAAAATTCTGCCTAGTGTATAATTCCTGTAGCCTATTTCATCAACATTGCAAAGTATACTTTACTACCAAAGTATACTTTGAGGGAGTAATCATTTATTTTTCCTGAAATGCATTATTTCATATAGAACTAACAACTGCATATATTTCATGATTAAAAGTATGCAGAATTATTATACTGAATTTATTACATTATCACAGCCAAATTGGCTGTGATAATGTAATAAATTCAGTATAATAAAAATTAATAAATTTATCATAAAATTGAAAATTTCTCTTTCAAAGTATACTTTGCTACTAAAGTATACTTTGCAATGTTGATGAAATAGGCTACTGATGATGGGCTCATCTGGATCTACACTGTGTTGGAAGGGTTTATGAAATCGGCTACTGTACAGACTGCATTCATCCAGGTGATTTAATATAATGTATGTCATAATGACACTACCGGCTGAGAAAATGTACCTTACAGCACTTATGACCAGTGTAACAGCCCGATGATGGCAGACTGCGCATATGCATATATCTCATCAGGATCTGCAGTGTTTGGCATTATTTTTCAGATTTTGGAACAAATACCAATTATTTTATTAATGGAATAGTCCAAAAATGAGTATGGAACTATCATTGTCAGATATTTATGGATGAAAGGGTTAACAGAACGACAAAGAGTGAGGGCGTTGATTCTGTGGAAATACTGGTCCGAGTCTTCACTGGTCACATAGGCAAGATATGTAGCTTATTTCACCTGAATTGCAAGGTATACTTATCATCTTGCTAAGTACATTTTGAGGGAGAAATTTTCAATTTAAGGATACATTTATTAATTGTTATTATACTGAATTTATTACATTATCACAGACATTTTGGCTGTGATAATGTAATAAATTCAGTATAATAATTCTGCATACTTTTAATCATCAAATATATGAAGTTATTAGTTCTATATGAAATAATACATTTCTGGAAAAATAAATGATTACTCCCTCTAATTAAGTACACTTTGCGAAATAAGTATGCTTTGCAATTTTGGTTAAATCGGCTAATGGTGTTGTCGCACCTTTTCTCACGACAGCGTCACAGGCATACATGCCTAATTGCAGAAAACTACACAACAATTGGTGCAACTTTAACAGCAGCTATAGTGTAGCCCCAGATCTATCAGCATGCGCAGCTGTGCAGTCTCCGCAGGGCTTGTACTGGTGGCCATTTAGTATGAATCAACAACCGTGATGCTATCAGTATCTAATACCTTTTAGGCATTTTAGCAGTACAGGCGCTACACTGTTAAAAACAGTAAATACCCTGTTTTGTATGATACATTCCACTTAACTCTGGGATACATTTGAAATTGACATTTATATAAATTGTACACCAGCAATATAAATCAGACCATGTGACAAAAGAAAATGCAATGTGGTCATTTGGTGGATTTATATGAATGTTTGTCTCATTAAAATTCTTTCTATGACCTGATCAGGGTATACTGCCTTTCGTGCCAGTCCACAGTGAACACGTTTAACCCTTAGACCGCTACACACAACAATTGTTGTCGTATGTTGCTTTTATGTCTTGCCTTATTTCTCAACAAAAACATGCTTTGACGGAAATGATTCTGAAGTGCTGTCAAAAGCATGTTGTAAATTATTCTAAAGTGCTGTAAAAGCATTTTTTGATGATAAAAATTGAAAATAGAAAATAAACAGCTGACGACAACAAAATTAAGATAGCGGTGTAAGGGTTAATGCTGTTTTCATATGCAATATAGGCACAGATATTTAATTGCTTCTTTTCATGCATTAATTGATGGTTTGATTGAAAGATACAGCCATAGGTGGAATTCAGCTGTCAGAGTTACATCAAATTGGTGGTATATGAATAAAGATGATTTACCTTTGGGCTACATTTCATTGTCTGCTCGAAATATTATGCATACAGTATGCAATCGATTGTCACCATATTCAAAATGTAACTTTGTGCTTAGCACAGACACAGATCATTCCAGAACAACGTTGTTTCTTTCGAAGTTTCAGCATCTCAATCACAGACTACTGTGAATGGCAGAGCTAACACCCAACCTTGTTTACCCTTAGACCGCTACACACAACAATAATATAGTTTCTCACTCTCAAAGTTTCAGCATCTCAATCACAGATTACTTACTGTGAATGGCAGAGCCAACACCCAACCTTGTTTACCCTTAGACCGCTACACACAACAATAACATAGTTTCTCACTCTCGAAGTTTCAGCATCTCAATCACAGATTACTGTGAATGGCAGAGCCAACACCCAACCTTGTTTACCCTTAGACCGCTACACACAACAATTGTCGTTTGCCGTTGCTTTTATATCTTGCCTTATTTCTCAATAAAACATGGTTTGACAGCACTTCAGAATTATGATTGGAAATGATTCTGAAGTGCTGTCAAAGCATGTTTTTCATGATAAAAATAAACAGCAGATGACGAAAAATTAAGATAGTGGTGTAAGGGTTACCCTTTCAACCATACATACCGCTATAGTGGTGTTTGCAAACATTTTTTTTTATAAAACAAACACCCTGTTTTCATTAATGGACTAGCCTGCAAATCCTTTTTTGATGAAAATTTCAACCCTACAGACCGCTATTATGAGTGGTGTTTGCAAACAGTATAGATCCAGATGAGCCGGCTCATACCGAGCTGTCTCATCAGGATCTGCACTTTCTGCAAGTAATTTTTATAAAACAAACACCCTGTTTTCATGAATGGACAAGCCTGCAAATCATTTTGTGATGATTGGATTGGTCGGAAAATTAACAAAATCCATTCCAGTTATTTAGGGGTGAAAGGGTTTATAAATTCTGTGATCACATAATACAGTTTTGAACTGCAAGCAGCTGATGATGTAACAAACAGTAACTATATGGTGATTACTCCACTGGACTGTGCACAGTTTAAGGAACTGCACATTGGTGCAGGGATTATCAGTTTTAGTGCTACAATAACGAGGATTATGACACTGGATTATCACTGAGGATTAAGGACTCCGTGTACATGTAGTGGTGTACCACATGTGAGACAGACCATGTGGAAACAGGGACTTACGTGTGGGCTCTCGGCAACTTATCTCATGTTGATTTTAGTAAGTATGCATTTACAGAACCAAACCTCAAGTGACTACATTTACATATCTGTTTTACTGTGGCTGCATGCATATCCGGTTGTCCGGTGTGTGCAATGTATTTATTGCTCTTGTATTTGTATAAAAGATGTTGATCAATTTCCTTTTCATTAGCTTGCCTGTAGAAGTGCATGAAGAGCTAATGAGCTAATGGCATACCAATGGCGTGCGTCGTCCGCATCTTTGATGGTCCTCTACCATTCTGTGACAAATTCATGACCCTCTGACCACCGGTAATCCCAAGGTCAAGGTTACAGACATAGCGCTTCACAAACTCAACATTCAGGTACATTTCTTATAACTTCCGTTTCCTTTGATAGAACTCTGATGGTCCTCTATCATGCTGTGACAAATCCATGCCGTGAGTCTGTAACCTTGACCTTGGGATTACCGGTGGTCAGAGACCACCGGTAATCCCAAGATCAAGGTTACAGACATAGCTAAGCGCTTCACAAACTTAAAATTCAGGTACATTTCTTATAACTTCTGAAACTCTGATGGTCCTCTTATCACTCTGTGACAAATCCAGGACACTTCCACCACCAATAATCCCAATGTCAAGGTTACGCTTATAGCACTTTCACAAAACTTAATGTTTGGGTAAATTTCTTATTTATGACTTCTGTTTCCTTTGATAGAACTTATTGATATTTCACACATGAATTCCTCTGATGGTCCTCTATCATGCTGTGACAGATGCATGACCCTCCCATCACCATTGAACCCAAGTTCAAGGTCATGGACTTAGTGCTTCACAAAACTTAGCATTCAGGTAAATATCTTATATAAACTTCCGTGTCTTTTTATAGAACTTATCAATATTTGACACATGCATTTCTCTGATGGTCCTCTATCATCCTGTGACAAATCCATGACTTTAGCGCTTTCACAAACTTAATGTTCGGGTAAATTTCTTACATAACTTCCGTTTCCTTTGATAGAACTTAACCCTTACAATGCTGAATTAATTTGTGTCGTCTGCTGAATATTTGTTATTTTTCCATTTTTATCATCAAAAACTTGGTTTGGCAGCACTTTAGAATCATTTCCAATGGAAATGATTCTAAAATGCTGCCAAATCATGTTTTTACTGAGAGAAAAGACAAAATATTAATTATCAGCAGACGATTATTTTTGACTATTTTTGGTTAAGGGTTTTAGTCAAGCTTGTAGATGGAATACTCCTGGCCCTACACCAACCATACTTGGACAACTTCATATCCTAGTGATGTACATCAACAACCCCTGACCTATAGTTCACCTTGACCTACAATTAACCTTGAATTAATTAGTTAATTCCCCTTGGTTAAGGTTTTTAGTCAACCTTGGTTAAGGTTTTTAGTCAAGCTTGTATATGGAATACTATTGTGCATACAAACACCATACTTGGATAACTTTTTCTCATAGGGATGTACATCAATAACCCCTGACCTATATTTTACCTTCACCTACATTTAACCTTGAATTACTTGGTTAATCTTTATAGTCAAGCTTGTATATCGAATACTCCTGGGCCTACATAAACCATACTTGGACAACTTCATCTCCTAGTGTTGTACATCAATAATCCCTGACCTATATTTGACCTTGACCTACTTTTATCCTTGGATTACTTAGTTATTTCCCCTTGGTTAAGCTTTTTAGTCAACCTTGTATATGGAATAATTCTGGGCCTACAGCAACCATACTTGGAAAACTTCATCTCCTAGTGATGTACATCAATAACCCCTGACCTATATCTGTCATTGACCTACATTTAACCTTGAATTACTTACTTAATTTCCCTTGGTTAAGTTTTTTAGTCAACCTTGGTTAAGGTTTTTATGCAGGCCGCAGCCACCTTGTTTGTCAAGCTATGTGTATATGTGTACATCGACAACCCTCGTAGTCGAGCTATGCTGTTCTCTTATAGCTCTTGTTATTGTCGCGCCTGCTTTAGCAGAGGTGCGACTAATAGTCGGCGCTTTTTCCGGCGGCGTCTTCCGCGTTGTCCGTTTTTTTTGTAAGGTAAATGCGTTAAAGTTATTGTTTTTTCACAATATCTCTTTAACCCCTTGCCAGACTTTGATATGTCACATCAATGTTTGTCTAGGGATGATGTACACCCCCACATCCAAATTCTCAAGCTCAAGGTCATTTATTTACTTGTAATGTTCATGGTCAAATTCCTCAGCAGGCGTGATAACGCTTCCTTGGCGGAATTCTTGTTTACATTTACGATAACCGATTCTTCATCAAAATGACAGAATTATGAGATTAAAGCCGCCTAGACAATAAAGGGCACCGATTACTGTACCGCATTTGCTGCGGTATATTTCATAAACATACGTCATTCCATTAATGATTAGAAATATATTGAAGGAAATCTGCAGTATAAACACATCTAAAATATATGATGTTCGGAAACACGCGTTTAGATGTGTTTACTGTAGATTTCCTTCAATATATTTCTAATAACACATTTAGATCTGTCCTGGACTACATTTTGTATAAGCAGTCAAAACTGAACAAGCCCCCTTTTATTGTGGCAGGTCACCATTGCCTGTTATGCTAATTAATGGCAAATTTATAGCTTACCTGGGTGGGTTGTTTAGCAGACTAGCAGAACATCTTGAAAAAATAATTGCATCAGACAAATTGGAAAAATTGGCAAATGCCAATTTCAAGGAAGACATAAACCAACAGCACCATTTGCTGAATATATGAAGACAGTGCTCCAGATAAGCTGCGTATTTGCTTAAATACCCAATTAAAATTGCCAAAAACCCAATTGAAATCAGAAGTACCGGTAGTGAGTATCAAAAAGCAATACAAAATTGTAGTACATGTACCTTTATCATGCTGCAGAAAACAATAAACCGACCACAAACTTAGCATGTTTTTCTTATTTTTCCATGAAAACACAACTTGGAATTTCATTAGAATTGCCTCCAAGGAGACAATTCTAATGAAATGCCAAGACATGTTTTCATTTAGAAGCAAACTATTCAATAATTGCTGTCTGCTGATGTGTAACAGCAGTGTGATTTTATTTTACCCAATTAAAATTTTGAAATACCCAATTGTTTCAGAAATGATGGAGTGACAATACTCAATTACTAATTCCTTATCTGTAGCTGATTTCACCAACATTGCAAAGCATACTTTTCTAGCTACATATACTTTGAGGGAGTAATAATTTATTTTTTTCCTTAAATGCATCATTTCATATAGAATTAAAGCGGCTCCACTCCAGATGGGATTACAGTGTACTGTATTTTTTTCATGCGATGTTTACCTGCATTTGCTATATATCTACACATTGCGAGCTCATTTTCGGTTGGTGGATGTTTATATTCGCGTTAAATCGTACTTTATACGTCCCTATACGAAAGGGCTTTTCCGTTTCCAATTCTATTTTTACTTACGACCTGCTTGCCGTACGTAATCCCACGTGACACAAATGGCCCACAAATCATACTTCCGGGCATGCGCACATCGCGTCCAGCTATATCAACAACAATGTCCGACTCTGAGGTAAGTCGATACATATTAGCGTTATACACAGGCGTTCTATATGAAACGAATGTGTTTCAACATCAATACATTTCCAAATAACTTACTTTTACCTAGGGCAGACCATAGATGTTGTTTAAATATGTAGAAAGTATGTATTTTGTAACGGACGTGCTATCGCATCGGCCATTTTTCGCAAAAATTATTTTCCGCGAAGTCACGGCTGCTGTGAAGCCCCAGGTCCTCCATAATCTGCTTCCATGGATTGATCTGGTCGCTAATATTGATTACTTGCTTGCGATATCGGCGATCACGCGATATTTTTCTTCTTTTTCATTCTGAACATGTCAAAACCATGCTCGTCTCATCTTCCGCTCTGCGAGTCGCCATTTTGGTGGCCAAGACAGTCAACTGCGCATGTGCATGATACCACGTGACGGGCAATATCAGTATAGCGCGAATTATAAAAATAATGTAACGCGCGCCACTCCCAACAAATTAATTAATATTAAATAAATAAATATCTATACTGGCCACTTATAATTTTTAAACCTGTCGCAATAGTTACATCATTAGGTACTTATTTATTTAAAATAGTATCCGTTTTACCCCTCATCTGGAGTGGAGTCGCTTTAAAGACTGCATATATTTGATATTTAAAAGTATGCAGAATTATTATACTGAATTTATTACATTATCACAGCCAAAATGGCTGTGATAATGTAATAAATTCAGTATAATAAAAATTAATAAATTTATCCCAAAATTGAAGATTTCTCCCAACACATCAACACCAACTAGGTACAGGAATCCCTGTGGCAAAGAAATAAAATATATTTTTAAATAGGCTGTTAAACACAATTAAAATAAGATCATTTGTGGAATTACCATCCAATGTCTTTGATAGTAACCAGACTTAGTGACAGATATCAGGTGGTTTTTGTCGGCTTGTTGTTCTAAGTAATTGAGATGTTTATCTGGTTAACACTGTTTTTGTTATCACATTTTCCTGGCAAATTTGTGTAATCTTGCTATATAAAAAGATGTGAGACCTGATAAAATTCAATGATCCACAACCAGTGTAGAGCAGGGTTTGATTAGTGTGCACCCTGCGTTAACAATAGTGAAATGGTTTCCCCATTTGGCCAATAGTGTAGACCACGATCACCTCAGGTCTGTGTCTTTTATAATTAAAAGCAATTATTTCAGGAGCTATGCTTGCCTCAACTGCATTAGAAGGGCGGGAACCGAAAATTGTTGTCTGCTGTTATTTCTTAATTGGTATTTTCTCTAAATAAAAACATGGTTTGGCAGCATTTTAGAATCATTTCAAATGGAAATGATTCTAAAATGCTGCCAAATCATGTTTAATGTGCTGTCAAACCATGTTTTTGATCAGAAAACGGGAAAATACTAGTAAACAGCAGATGATAAATTTTAATTCAGAACTGTAAGGGTTAATGGTGTCTTTCTCACATACAGCTAAGGTGTCTGTTGTTGATGAAAATGAAATGGAACAGATGTCCTTTGGCACGCGCACTTGATAGTCATGTCGAGATTAATTTCCGAATTTATTTTATCGAAAGAAAAATGGAAGGAAATCTTGATCCTACTTGTACATAGTGTTTCTGTGCCCTTGTGAGAGAAATGGGACCTGGTCATAGTTTAACCCTTTCAGCACCACATACCTGTATAAGAAAAATGGAAGGAAATCTTGATCCTACTTGTACATAGTGTTTCTGTGCCCTTGTGAGAGAAATGGGACCTGGTCATAGTTTAACCCTTTCAGTACCACATACCTGTATAGTGGTATTGGCAAATAGTGTAGATCCAGATGAGCCGGCTCGTGATGAGCCGTCTCATTAGGATCTGCACTTTTTGCAACTAATTTTCATATTTTTTTAAGAAAAAAAACACCCCCTTTTTTAGCTCACCTGAGCGAAGCTCATGTGAGCTATTGTTACCGCAATGTGTCCGTCGTCGTCGTCCGTCGTCCGTCGTCCGTCGTCGTCCGTGAAAATTTTCAAACGTCTTCTCCTCGGTAACCATTGGGCCTATAGTCACCAAACTTCATGGTCATGGTCCTTTAGGGGGATTACAAAATTGTTAAAATGACGTCATTACGTAATCCAAGATAGCCGAATATGGTCATGTCATATATTAAATCGAAGGTATCAACGAGGCGATCACTCTGGTACATTACAAAATTCTTCTTCACATGAACTGCTTGGCCCATGGTAGCCAAACTTAAAAGTTATGGTCCATGGGTGAAGCCTTTTCAGATTTGTTAAAATGGAGGTCATCGCTAATCCAAGATAGCCACCGTCTAAAAATAGCATAAATTCTTAAAAAACTTCTCATGAACCACTAGCCGGATTTCGACGAAACTTGCTTCGAATGATCGATGTACAATGCTCTTTCAAAGTTGTTAAAATGGTGACCCCAGGGTCAAAAATGGGCGTGGCCCGTGGGGTCAAATTGGGGTCAAATTTTATTTTTGACCGAATATGGTCATGTTATATATCAAATCGAAGGTATCAACGAGGCGATCACTCTGGTGCATTTATTGTCGAAATTGGCTGGTTATGCCATCCAAGATGGCCACCGAAAGGTCAAAAGGTCGTTCTTTTATCAGAGATTTCAAAATTCTTCTTCACATGAACCGCTTGGCCCATGGTAGCCAAACTTAAAAGTTATGGTCCATGGGTGAAGCCTTTTCAGATTTGTTAAAATGGAGGTCATCGCTAATCCAAGATGGCCGCCATCTAAAAATAGCATAAATTCTTAAAAAATCTTTTTCTCATGAACCGCCAGCCGGATTTCGACGAAACTTGGTAGGAATGATCGATGTAGAATGCTCTTTCAAAGGTGTTAAAATGGTGACCCCGAGGTCAAAAATGGGCGTGGCCTGTGGCGTCAAATTTTATTTGTGACCGAATATGCTCATGTCATATATCAAATATAAGGTATCGATGAGGCGATTGCTCTGGTGCAATATTTGTCAGAATCGGATGATTATGTCATCCATGATGGCCACCAAAAGGTCCATTTATTTAAGATTTTGAACGTCTTTTTCTCAGGAACCACATGGCCGATGCTGGCCAAACTTCATATTAAGTTTAGATCCTTGGGTAAAGCATTTTCAGATTTGGAAAAATGAGAGTCATCGCTTAATCCAAGATGACCGCCATCTAAAAATAGCATAATTTTTGTTAAAACACAAGAACTCAATGTCACATTCTCCTCTGGTGTTCATGGAGTCAGGTGAGCGAATTTGGGCCATCATGGCCCTCTTGTTTTAAGATATTTTCAGCATTGCACACTTCTATAGAACGGAAAAGATTCTAAAGTGCTGTCAAATCATGCTTTATTGCGAAACAACGCTAAATATATAACAACAGCAGACAACACTTTCGGTTCCTGCATTCTAAGAATGACTGGATATATTCCCATTTTGCAGGTTATCCTTGACGAGTGCCAGGATCAGCAGAAGTGCCATCTGGTGGCAAGCACGAAAACATTCCAACAGGATCCATGTCCCGGCACCCGGAAATACCTCGAAGTGGCCTACAAATGCCGCCCCAGTAAGTACACAGTACATGTGGCAGGGACTGGAGAAATCGGGCATACGGTATTTGAGTTGAGACACGCCATGCGATTTGGTACCTTCGGACATCTGCATATTTATTAAATACATTTACAAAATGTACAATTATTTTCATAAATAGTCATAAGTTGACAAAATCTTCAGCATATTCCGCATGTACTCTGAAGATTTTTTCAACTTTTGACGCCATTTACGGAAAATATTGTAAATTTTGTAAACATATTTCATGAAATTACGCAGATGCATCCGAAGGTGCAAAATCACATGGCGTGTCTCATTTGTGTTCAGTGTAGCTCCTCATCAGTTAGTGTATTCGAGCAGCCTGATAAAGATATTTATAGTGGAGATGGCATTAACCCTTAGACCGCTACTCACAACAATTGCCTTATTTCTCAATAAAAACATGGGAAATAGAAAATAAAAAGCAGACGACAAAAGAAATACGGTAAGATAACGGTTTAAGGGTTAAGTACGCTTGTACATCCATCCTGTCCATCCATCCTTCACCGTCCCGTCTATCCGCATAGCACATAAAACTTTTAAACCATAATATGTAATGGCTTGAAACTTGGTGTGTAAGGCCGATTTTTTTGTTTTATTCCTCAGATTTTTCTGACAAATATGTCCGACAATATTAACAAAAATAAAAACCAATAAAAATCTCCATACATGTGAACCACATAGTACCGTACTTTATAATAATACCTCATAAATCATATAAAAATAGAATAATATTAAAACCAACCTAATGGAATAACCTTTTGCTGGGATTGAAAACTGCAGACGAAAATTGATTTTTTTTAAATTTAAATCCGAAAAAAAAATCAGATTTTTTTTTATTTTCGCCAAAATTGCGGCGGCGTGTCTGAGAAACGAAAAATAAAAAAAATTCCGCCTAACTTCCTTATGGTGTGTAGACATGGTAGATGCGTACATTGAACTACAATTTCTGATCCTACCCACTTTTGGACTTAGAATTTCACAATTTTTCCTTGTTGTTCTATCAAAGCGGTAGGTGGGGCATCTGTGTGCTATGAACACAAACTGTAGGCATGCAAGATGACTCTGGATTTGTACTTTTGGACTTATCTTCTTTCGATGAAATGTTCACCTTGTTGATTTAGGTCCGTTAGTCATAAACTATTCATAGATATCCAGAGCTCCAGATAAGTTTTGTGTCCAATTCAATGCATATTTTACTTTTACAAATGTATTATAGATTTTCTTCTTTATTAAATAGGGAACAAATGATAAAAACAAATAGAACAAATTTTAAAAATCACTTATTTGAGCTGCAAAAAACAAACATTTTTTGCTTTTTGCAGCTAGCTACAAAAAGCAAAAAATGTTCGCTTTTTGCAGCTCAAATAAGTGATTTTTTGATCAACTATTTGTAAGTAAATTTCAACTTTATTACAGTATTTTCACTACTCAATTTGAAAATCAATGCATATTTTCACGTACGTTGCTGTGAGTATTTTGTACTCCCACTTTTGATAATCAATGCATATTCTGCTAAAAGAACTGCGTAAAATACGCCAATACGCACCTTATCTGGAGCACTGGATATCACATCATACAGGCATGTACACATCATGACCTAAAGCTGTGTTACATGCAAACAGACAATTTTGTATTGTGAAAGTTTGTACATGTGTACTTTGTCTCCCATTAACCCTTACACCGATATGTTAATTTTGTTGTCGTCTGCTGTTTATTTTCTATTTTCCATTTTTATCATCAAAAACATGCTTTGACAGCACTTTAGAATAATTTACAACATGCTTTGACAGCACTTTAGAATAATTTACAACATGCTTTGACAGCGCTTCAAACCATGTTTTTATTGAGAAATAAGGCATGCTATAAAAGCAACAACAGACTACCATTGTTGTGTGTAGCGGTCTAAGGGTAAACAAGGTTGGGTGTTGGCTCTGCCATTCACAGTAATCTGTGATTGAGATGCTGAAACTTCGAGAGTGAGAAACTATGTTATTGTTATGAGTAGCAGTCTAAGGGTTAACAAAATGTTCATTTACAATCTACCATGTTATCTGAACACGTATCCAGTAATCATTGATCAGTGGTACCGGTACTTGGCAAATTGCAATTGCTGAGTTTCTCCTATGAGTTTGATTTGATGGAATGTTTCAGTATAAACTTTTGCCAACTATCAAAAGAAACTATCTTCAGAAATGTAAATGAGCCGATGATATATGGGGCAACTATAAAAAACTTCAGCGTAATGTTTTAACCCTTAGACCGCTATCTTATTTTTTTTGTTGTCTGCTGTTTATTTTCTATTTTCCATTTTTAGCTCTCCTGCATCTCCTGCACGAAGTGCAGAAGAGCTTATGGCATACCCCCGGCGTCGTCGGCGTTGGCGTCGTCCACAAACTTAACATTGGGGTAAATGTCTTATAACTTCTGTTTCCTTTCATGGAACACCTTGTTATTTCATACATGCATTCCTCAGATGACCCTCTACCATGCTGTAGCAAATCCATGACCCACCACCTAGCCCTTACCCCAAGGTCAAGGTCACAAACTTAGCACATTCATAAACTTAACGTTGGGGTAAATGTCTTATAACATCTGTTTTCTTTCATGGAACGCCTTCATATATCATTCATGCATTCCTCAGATGACCCTCTATCATGCTGTAGCAAATCCTCGACTCACCACCCAACCCTTACCCCAAGGTCAAGGTCACAAACCTAGCACATTCATAAACTTAATGTTGGGGTAAATGTTGTGTAACTTCTGTTTATTTACAGGGAATACCTTCATATTTCATACATGCATTCATCTGATGATACTCTATTGTACTATAGCAAATCCATGATCCACCTCCCACCCCTTTCCCCAAGGTCAATGTCACAAACTTGGCACATTCATAAACTTCACGTTGGGGTAAATGTCTTATAACTGTTTCCTTTAATGGAATGCCTTGACATTTCATACATGCATTCTTCTGATGATACTCTATTGTGCTATATCAAATCCATGACCCACCCCTTACCCCAAGGTCAAGGTCACAAACTTAGCACATTCATAAACTTAACGTTGGGGTAAATATCTTATAACATCTGTTTCCTTTCTTGAAATGCCTTGATATTTCATACATGCATTCAGAGATGCCAACCATTACGATTTGGGCGTAATGATTACTATTTCAATATGTCCACTACGCTATTAATACGCACGCGTCCCATCTAGAATTACGATTTTTTGCGATGCTGAAAAATAAAAGGCTGGACGTGATTTTAATAACAACAACAACAAATTTCCAAATTTTGATTTGGTAAACAAATTTGTAACTATAAAAGTGTCTGAATGTGAAATTATGATATAAAAAGCAAATAGAAATGAAGCATAGATCTTTCCTGACACAGTGAAAGATGTACTTGTTGCGAAACATTAAAGGTAAAGAATCTTTTTTGAAATGTAATGAGTTTTCGTGGGTGGCATTTTTTTTCTGGCCGACGTTTCACCGTTTCGGGTGCACAGAGTCGGGTAGTGTGCGCAGAAATGCAGTTTGCTATGTACATAAAGTACAACAGCACACCCTAATGCTGTATGCCGTATGCCTTTGTATTTAAACTGAAATCTTTTAGTTGGCTATAGGCTTTATATTCATAATTTAAATCATGGCAGGCTGTTGAAAATTATAGAGTACAGTCAAACTTGTGTTAAGAGACCACTCCAGGGAACTGCTAAAAGTGGTCTCTTAACAGAGGTGGTCTCTTAATAGGGACAGCCATGTGGAGTGGGTACACGGATGATATAAAAAAAAAAACACAGTGACAACACAGTCAAGTAATAACCCTTACAGAAATATCAGGTCTCTGGCAACCAATTGCGGCAAGGTTGCGGCAAGCTTGCCGCAAGCTTGCCGCAAGGTCGTATTTCGTATGCAAATGAGCGTTCTGGCACATAGTTGCGGCAACCTTGCGGCACACAGTTGTGGCAACCTTGTGGCACACAGTTGCGGCACACTTGTGGCAAGGTTGCCGCAAGGTTGCCGCAAGGTCGTATTTCGTATGCAAATGAGCGTTCTGGCACACAGTTGCGGCAACCTTGCGGCACACAGTTGTGGCAACCTTGTGGCACACAGTTGCGGCACACTTGTGGCAAGGTTGCCGCAAGGTTGCCGGAAGGTCGTATTTCGTATGCAAATGAGCGTTCTGGCAACCTTGCGGCACACAGTTGCGGCAACCTTGTGGCACACAGTTGCGGCACACTTGTGGCAAGGTTGCGCAAGGTTGCCGCAAGGTTGCCGGAAGGTCGTATTTCGTATGCAAATGAGCGTTCTGGCAACCTTGCGGCACACAGTTGCGGCAACCTTGCGGCACACAGTTGCGGCAACCTTACGGCACAGTTGTAGCAGTACGTTATATTTGCAGCATATATAGTTGTGGCACATATAATTATTCTGGCCATATATAGACGGACGGACATTTGCAACACTATTATACACCCTTTTCTTTGAAGGTGCGCAAAATAGACATGTAGTATGGCTCAGTGGTATCGAAGCGGGAGAATATCTATAGTGTTAGCCGAACTTTTGTTCATTTTATCTGGTCGAGAGTTCGAACCTCACAAAACGCATTACTTTTGTCGATATCATTCTATTATTTTTATGATTGCCTGCTGGATACGGGAATACGTGAATAGGCAATGATTATCACTATTGTTATATGACCTCAATGTGACACGATCGGCGAGAACATACCCCAGATTCTTCATGTACACATATATGAAATGAGTGTGCATTTAGTTATTAGTTTTCTTCAAAGCGAGACTTAACGTTCTACATGTAATCAATCTCATGATTAATTAATGTAATTTGAAATAGCAACACACATGAAAAAGAAATATGTAATAAAAACATAAACAAATCAAAATATATGTGTATATATACATTGTATGTATGAAAAACTGATTCAAACTCACTACCCCTATGAATGGAGGGGGTATGCGGAATATATTATATCCCTTTGCAAATTGTTTGCAAAAGTGTTTGCAAAGTATGTTCTACAAATATTTGCAGAATATATTCTGCAGTCTGTAGATTTGGAACGACGTGTGCAAACAGACTGCAAACAGATTGAAAGCAAAGGGTATGCGCAAGAACTTCAACAACCCTTTGCAGAAGGTTTGCCGCAAATAGATTATTGCAAACCCTGAATGTGCAATTACTTGGCAAATAAAAAAACAATTACACTGCAATTATTTTGCAAATGCTCTGCAAATATATTGCAAATAGATAACAAACACTTCGCAAATAGATAGCAAACACTCTGCAAATACATTGCAAACACTCTGCAAATAGATTGTTATATTACCTGTTTCCAGTCATGAAAGATATTTTACCAAATAAAAGTGTATTTGAATCATGCAATATATATATGCTTTTAGTTAATGGCATTTTACCTGCTTCTAAAATCAGTTATTACAAATGACGATCTGAAAAATTCTACTTGTTACTGCAGCATTTCTGTCTGAGATGCCATCGTTGTATTTAGAAAACAAGTTCACTATAACATTTATCAACTTTTACATTTACCTTCTTGCGTTCGGAACCATGGACCTCTCTGGACATTTTCATGCTTTGAATATCTATGAAGACTTAAATTAATGGAGATCTCAGGAAAATGTTTCATGCATGGGTCACAGAATTTTGAAATGCAGATTGCAAATGCCAGTTCACTACTTCAGAAATTTTCCAAGAATGAAAATATGATGCACACTAAACAGGGATCGCACATCTACCATAAGCTATCATATCATACCATATCCTAGAGGCGATGAACCAAGAACAGGACTGCAAGTTTCCGAGGAAATAATTTATTTTGGTCGATCACACATGCATACGTACGTACCAACATTAACTCAAAGTGAGAAAGATGCTATTTACTCATATATATAGGTTTGAATGTTAATGAAGTTGAACAGTTATAATAGTGTGGGACAGATTGATTGATCATGAACATAAATATGCTACATTTGTAAATGCCCAGATAATGCAGATGTAGATGATTTGTGACCAAAACAATGACCCTGAAAATATATAGATAGAATATAGAGATAGATAGCTAGTTCATTTGTTTATGAAATCTCTTACTGTAGTTTGGTTGTGTGCATAAATTAATCAATCGTCATGAAGTGTCTGTCAGTCACAGTATACTATGTGTGTCAGTCTTTTATCCAGTTTGTATTAGTATATGCCTGTCTTTTGATTTGTAATTGTATTGTGTCTTTAACACTGGAAAGTGATGGAATGCGAGTACAATATTGCATACGTTGTTTACTGGATCCAGTCGGTTACTGGTTAGTTCTTTCATAATTTGGAACTCAAAATTTTCTTATTAGATTTTATAGTGATCATAGACTAGTCTTACTCCTTTCTATGAGCCTAGTTCATTGATTGTGAAATAGTTTACTGTGGTTTGATTGTTGACTTACATATTGAAGTAATTCATGTTTAAATCATAAATAATTTAAACCATGTGACAGCTTATCTTCTAGTTGTTGTTGTTGTTGTATGTCTGTAATTCAGGCGCTTATTTTTCGCCTCAATCTCTCTGCAGCCACAAAGACTGCGAGAGCATTGTTCCGACACATATGTGTGTGCATAATCATACGTGTGTGTTGTGTGTGTGTGTCTGCGTGTGTGTGTGTCTCTGTGTCTGTGTGTCTCTCTGTCTCTCTCTCTGTCTGTCTCTCTCTGTCTGTCTGTATGTCTCTCTCTCTCTCTCTCTCTATCTCTCTCTCTCTCTCTCTCTGTCCACATGTGTCTTGGAGGTTAATAATTCCCTGACATTTCAGTGAAAGTCTACATTGATATCTCAAATGGTAATTTCAGTGAGAATCATAAGGGTACACATTCAAGAACCACCAATATTACTAACATTCTCTAAATTTCCACAATTAACACAAGATGAAACTCCTAATACTTGGGACATTTAGGAATTTTGTAATGTGTAACATGGCTTAAAAATTCACTCGCCCCGCTCGCCATGGCGATTCAATTTTCATGTTGGCGAGAGGATTTTCACTGGTCCGATTTGGCGAGTGACACATCGGCAAGGCCATTCTGTATTTTCAGAAAACTAAGACAATTTGATTAATTTCCAGCTATTTCAAATTATTTTCTTTATTTCACTGGTTTTAAGCGGTTTATGAATTATTTCTGTAATTTTCATACACCCTATAGATTTCTGTTGTGAACCATCATGTCTCACCATTCGCGTTGACAGCATGACTGCATAAAAAACATATCGCCGGTTTAACATTAGCCCAGCACAGATTACTGTCTTATATTCAGTGTCATTCCTATAAAATTGTTTGATTTTGTCTTCGTCTGGTGCTACATACCAAACAAGGAGTTCGAAGTTATACAAATTTGCACTAAAAACAAACTTTCTAGACCAAAATGTGCGTATGTGACAGTAGTCTTGTTCTGACTTGGGGAGATAACTCTTGTTTACTAATGGACTTATTATAGTGGAACATTTATTTTTGAAAATAACTTTATAATAAACGGATAAAGAAGGAATAATACTATATAATCTTAATAGTATGTACATAGTACTCGTTTAAAAGCTGTAGAAATATAATTGTTAACAAATTTAAATGATTTTGTGTTTATAATAATACTCCTTTTTAGGCACCATCTCGTTATTACATTCATACACATGACTCTATTTTCTTGTCCAACATGAAAACGCCAGTAGCAAAATAATTCGAACAAATTGGTTTCCCAGTGAAGGAAAGTTTGTATTTTCATTGTTAAATATACAAGGAAGCTCTCGCCCACCCCACACATTTTGCTGTTGAACATACATGCAACACCATTGGCAATCCATTAGTCATTATTATGTTCTTATGCTTCATATTTTGAACAAGCAAGTATAATACCAATCCAAGGGTCTGGTCATTATTTATGACCCAGGGGGTTGGGGTGGGAATGGGGCTGGATAAATTTTGTTAGCTCACCTTAGAAAAATATACTGAAGCCCCCACATTTTCCAACAGATTTTCATTAAATTTTCAAGACCTCCACCCCCCCCCCCCCACCCCCATTGAACAATTAATAATGTTCAAACGAGATGGTTCAAATGAGCGGTAACAACACTCCACCCCACCCCCATTGAACAATTAATAATGTTCAAGCCCAAAACGAAACGGTTCAAATGAGTGATATATACGTTTTGTAAGAACTTGTAGCCAAAGCCCATTGTATGTATTAAGTCTTATTTGCAATAAACTATGTTTATGTTTATACTTTTTCCGATTAAACAAGTTAGCCATTTCAGACAACCTTGTGCAATCTGCTATTTCAATCTCACACAAAGTTTCTTTAGTGGCAATGTTATGGCACGCTTATGATGTGCTATTTTGCAAAGTAACGGTTGTGGCAACTTTGTGGCAACTTTGTGGCAACCTGCTATTTTCAATCTGGCAACAAGTTTCATTTGTGGCAATGTTCTGGCACGCTTATCATGGGTCATCTTGCAAAGTACAAGTTGTGGCAACTTTGTGGCAACCTGCTATTTAAATCTCGCACAAAGGTTTATTTGTGGCATGGTTCTGGCACGCTTATGATGCACATTTTGTATAAAGTACCCGTTGTGGCAATGTTCTGGCACATAGTACTATTTTGTGGCACACTTGTGGCAATGTGAGACTGGGCAGAAAAAAGGTTGCCGCTAGCGGCACGTATCTGCAACCTTGCGGCACAGTCTTCTGGCACACTGATCAGGTTGCCGCAAGGTTGCGGCAACCTTGCGGCAACCTTGCGGCAAGGTTTTCATTTCTGTAAGGGAACATGTATACACATATATGTATGCATGTTTATTAAAGTAATAACATGTACAATGGAAAACATAAGTTTTAATACACTGCAGCTCCATTATAACGCGGTGGTCGGGGTCCAAGATTTCAAACCGCGATCGAATCCGACCGCGTTATAAAATTTCGGGACATGCACGGGTACTGGTATACTACCACTTTTTGTCACCAAGTAATTTTGTCACCAAGTAATGTCAATGTTATGAGACATATATCCGTGTTAACACATAATTGTCGCTAATAAATGGTTGCGTGTTCGGTCGCCTTTCTATATTTTACTCCCAGTACATTGTGTATTGATTTTTCATAATTGTGACAGGTGTAATATTTAGCGTTCTATAAATAGACTGGTGTTTGTGTGCAATCTGAAACAATACATTCAGCATTATCTGGGTATGGGATCACGTGGTCTATTGTTTACACTGCAGCCCACGGCAATCATGATGTCTCGCGTAAGTCGTAAATTTCATTCATCAATATGTAGTGTAAACAATAGATCACGTGACCCCAACATCCTGAGATTATGCACGTATCAACAGCTAATCGTCCACATGAATAGGCAGGACACGTGACCATTATTTATTATCAATTAATCCTTTTAAGCGCCTGTTGATGGCGAGCAGTATACATTGTAATAAGCGTCTGTCTATCGCGAGCACTATACAACGTAAATAACTTGTATGTTTAATACATTAATACAAGTTTGTATGTCATAGTCATTATTAATAATTACTTTAACTTCTGTTCAAATGACATGACTTTATATGGGTCCATTGCTAATGGAATTCCCGCAATAGTTGGTAACCGAAATGCGGATATGATACCAGTACCCGTGCATGTCCCGAAATATTATAATCAGATCGTGATTTAAAATCTTGGACCCCGACCATCGCGTTATAATGGAGCTGCAGTGTATACCAAAAAACTTTAACCAAAAAATTTAACTTAACCCGGACGCACATACATCGTACGTACATCGCCAGCCAATGTGCCAACCAACTATATCGTGCTGTCCGCAAGCGGGGCGAGACAAAACAAGTTGTTGCCCACCCCAAAAATGTTAATTTGACTATCTATAATCTAACTAACACAGGTGAAAGACTCGGACCTAAGGTTCACTTAAAAAGGTGCCCACCCACTTCTATACAGGATGAACATGGTGGGTACGAGGGTGAAATAATTTAACTGGATTCAGGCTCTCTCACACCACACACTTCAGTTTTTCATAGTTTCATCAGTTCACATAATTAAGAGACATGCCATGAGATTTTGTACCTAAGATCAAGTGCTATATCTCAGGAAAAATATTAACTTAACAAGATTTACAATATTTTTTTGCGTAAATCACGTCGAAAGTAGTCTCATATCTGGAAATAGATAAACGCCTTAGGTCTCCAACTGTTTTTAATAAGCCATTTCAGAGTCGTTCAGCGTGGTTGCTAACGGTTGTGTAATAGGATACTGGATAAGTCGTCAAGCACCAAATCATAGCACGGAAAACAATATATATTGTCTGCTGTCCACAGTGATGCATCCGTCTCCAATCCGCGTGATATCCCCCACTGTTCCTCCGCCATGTCGGCCCAGTCCCAGGGTGGTGTCCCGCACGGTGGTGGACTCACTGTGAATAGAGGAAAATACATGGGTCACTCGGAAATACATGGGCTGCTCAGAAATACATGGACAGCTCACAAATCGGAAATACATGGGCCAACTGGTCATACAAGGGATATCTGTAGACGGACGGCCTCGTCCAGTATTCCCAAGTTTATATCCCCGATAAATTCCACAAAAAGGCCATTCATTCCTTATAATTCCAGCATTTGAAATAAATTCATCAAGAAAATGTGTTTATTTTCCGTTTTCTTAAGAATTATTTTAACTGCGCCTCACGGTTACGGAAAGTAGTTCGGCATGGAGTTTACTGGGATATAAATTCTGGACAGAGACTTGCTACGGACCAATCAAATGTTAGGGAATTGCGTAAATATTTTTGTGCTGGAATTATTGCAAAGTATACTTATCTAGCAAAGTATACTTTGAGGGAGAAATTTTCAATTTAAGGATAAATTTATTATTTGTTATTATACTGAATTTATTACATTATCACAGCCATTTTGGCTGTGATAATGTAACAAGTTCAGTATAATAATTATGCATACTTTTAATCATCAAATATATGCAGTCGTTAGTTATAAATTAAATAACGCATTTTGTGAAAAATAAATGATTACTCCCTCAAAGTATACTTTGCTAGATAAGTATACTTTGCAATGTTGATGAAATCGGCTACAGGCAATACAGTGAAAAACATGGGCGACCTGGAAATACATGGGTTGCCCGGAAATACATGGGTCACAAAGAAATATATCGGCCGCCCGGAAATAGATCGGTCGCCCGGACATACACGGGTCATCTGGAAGAACATGGGCGACCCGGAAATACATGGGTCACAAAGAAATACATGGGCCATCTGGACATACATGGATCGTCTGGAATGCTTGGGCCAGCAAGAAATACATGGACCACCTGGAAATACACAGGATCCTGGAAATAAATGGACTCCCGGAATGAAATGGGCGACACGGAAACACATGGGTTGCCCGATGATAAAAAGGCAGTCAGGACCTACTTGTATAGGACCAGTAGTTTCTTGATTATCATATGTGGCTCAGGCTGGAGAGATGGAGAAAGATGGTATTTGCGAACAGTCTAACTTCTGATCCGATATTGCACTTAATTATACTGCACGGGTTACTGATATCATTCGCATTTCGGTTACCAACTATTGCGGGAATTCCATTAGCAATGGACCGATATAAAATCATGTCAGATATAAAATCATGTCATTTGAACAGAAGTTAAATTAATAATGCCTATGACATACAAACTTGTATGTATTAATGTATTAAACATACAAGTTATTTATAAAATCATGCTTATTACGTTGTATAGTGCTCGCGATAGACAGACGCTTATTACAATGTATACTACTCGCGATCAACAGACGCTTAAACGGATTAATTGATAATAAGTAATGCCTATGGTCACGTGTCGTGCCTATTCATGCGGTTGATACATGCATAACATCAGGATGTGGGGTCACGTGATCTATTGTTTACGCTGCAAGTCATATTGATGAATGAAATTTACGATTTAAGCGAGATTGCCTTGGGCTGCAGTGTAAACAATAGACCACGTGATCCCATACCCTGACCCAGATAATGCTGAAACTCCAGTCTATTTATAGAACGCTAAATACATGTTTTATGGATTATAGCCACCGATTATAGCCGTGTTTCGAGCCGTGTTTTCATGGGCGCCGATGGTCGTTAAGCGCGTCGTATTTTGACGGAATGGGCCGTATTTATACGGTCGCTGGTCGCAGACAGCAGGTGGTCGTTCATTGCAAGTACGTTATTATGGGAAATTCGTCGGGCGGGATTCAAACCGGTCGCTTACAGCAGGTGGTCGTTTATTACAAGTGGTCGTTAGCACAAGTTCGACTGTATATAATAAGTAAATAATTTATTTATTGAATTTAAAGTTTTCTTGTTTGGAATTGAGGGTGGATGCAAGGGATATGCCTCGGAACTCCCTATCCGACCGGCGGCTCGCATTGTTAGGCCGTGTGTCGATGCCGGCCGCGCGCAATCATTACTATTTGGCTTTGTCCAATGTTGGCATCTCTGTGCATTCCTCAGATGACCCTCTATCGTGCTGTAGCAAATCCACAACCCACCACCCAACCCTTACCCCAAGGTCAAGGTCACAAACTTAGCATGTTCATAAACTTAACGTTGGGAAAATGTTGTGTAACTTCTGTTTCTTTACAGGAAACGCTTTGATATTTCATACATGCATTCATCTGTTGATCCTCTATAGTGCTACAGCAAATCCATGACCCACCCCCCACCCATTTTCCCAAGGTCAAGGTCACAAACTTAGCACATTCATACATGCATTCCTCATGTGAATAGCTATCATGCTGTAGAAAATTACCAACTTAGTGCGTTCATAAACTTAACGTTGGTTTAAATTTTGTTTTACTTCTGTTTTCAGGGAGCGCATTGATATTTCATACATGCATTCATCTTAATATGCTATATTATGCTATAGTAAACCCACGACCCACCTTGCACCACTGACCCCAATGTCAAGGTCCACTGCACGCCCCTTAACCCAAGGTCAAGTTATATAATATTCATGTTTTTTATGCAACTGTGCCAAGTTTGAGTGAAGGCTGCCTTCCAACAGTCGAGCTTCGTTGTCATCTGACAACTCTTGTTATCATCAAAACATGCTTTGACAGCATTTTAGAATAATTTACAACATGCTTTGACAGCACTTCAGAATCATTTCCATGGGAAATGATTCTGAAGTGCTGTCAAACCATGTTTTTATTGAGAAATAAGGCAAGACATAAAAACAACAGCAGACGACAATTGTTGTGAGTAGCGGTCTAAGGGTTAATAAGTTTCAAACCCTTTTCATATGGAAAATGCACACTTTTTGTGACTGAAAATTTTAAATATTTTTCTTCTTTCTTTGTGCCGACTCATTTGAACCGGCTTGCACATATGCCACACATCACTTCTGCCATTAATATGACCTTGACCTTTTGATCTTCACAACTTTGCTTAAACACTTTGGTTAAGAAGTTTGCCCTTAAGTTTCTCAATTCTGTCATAACTGCTATATCCCTGGAATGATTATTGTAATATTTCAGTACATCATACATGTGCACAAATGCCACACATCCATGATGCCCTTAATATGACCTTGACCTTTTGACCTTAATTTGCAAGTTTCTCCAATCGGCCACCAGGTGCATTCATGTGTCGACAGGCCATATTTTATTGTTATTAGCGATGGCAGAAACTATGCCCCTATTCTGCTACCATATTCAAAATGCAATGGCTTTGCAAAAAGCTTTGCAAAAGTCCATGATGTTCGCAAACACTGTATATCCAGATGAGCTGGTTTGTAGTAAGCTGCCTCATCAGGGTTTGGGTTTGTTTCTTTGCACGCTTAGGTGGTGAAAATAACTGCCAACACATTAACTCTTTGCATGCTGGGAAACTTGTGGGCTATTAATAGTTCAAAAATAGCAGATGAAAATTCATGATATTTTCTTTTATTTCTCGTTATAAATATCATGAGGACGCAATTCTATTGAAATTCCAAGACATATTTACAGAGGGAAATAAGAAACATACTTGTAATTTGTTGGATGTTATTTTCACCGCTAGCCTGCAAAGAGTTAAGGAGTATTTTTCTGTCTGTCTGTCTGTAAATATGTCTGGAAATTTCACTCATGATATTTACAGGGAGAAATAAAAGAAAATATACTGAATTTTATTCTGCCATTTTTGAACTGTTTATAGCCCACAAGGGGATGGATTGTGGCCTAGGGCTTATAGAACACCTGACTTCCAATCCGGAGGTTGTGGGTTCAAACCTCGAAGTGCTGTCAAAGCATGTTGTAAATTATTCTAAAGTGCTGTCAAAGCATGTTTTTGATGATAAAAATGAAAAATAGAAAATAAACAGCAGACGACAAAAGACAGTATTTGTAAACAAGTGAGCATGACAGTAATTTAATTATTGGATTGAATGGAAATCTAACACTTATTGAAATCATCTTCATGATCAGGATTTACTTGTGAATACTTTCTGACATTTTCAAAGAAATCACCCTTTTTTTCTCATTAATGGAATAGTTTGAAAATTAACACTCACTACGCTGAATTATTTTTGGTCGTCTGCCAGAAATGTTTTATTTTTAATATTTCTCGACAAAAACCTGTTTTGACAGCGCATGAGAATCGTCTCCACTGGAGACGATTTGCATGTGCTGTCAAAACCTTTTTTCTTTAAGAATTAAGGCAAAAATGAAAAACAGCAGACGACAATTTCCGTCTCCAGCGTATGTATCCATTGTATTAAATGGTGGATGTAGCAAAGTTCAGATTAAGAGAATTGTTAGTAAGAGATGTGCGGCAGGAAATTGATGGTGAAGTCTGATGCCAACAACCTGAATCCGAGATTTATATGGACTTCGATCTGACAAAATGTTCCTTACAACTGAGTATAGTTCCCAATCAGCCTTCAGTAATGAACTATTTATAGATTCACTGTCTATTACCGTCTGATTTACCTGAAAGTTCTGTCTCGTAAATCGACAGCAATCTCTCAGATTTGTAGAAATACTTATTATATGTATTATATTCTGATTTCTACACATAAATACAGAAAGCTTTAACCCTCACTACGCGGGAGACGAAAATTGTCGTCTGCTGTTTTTCGTTTTTTGCCGTAATTCTTAACAAAAAACCTGTTTTGGCAGCACATGAGAATCGTCTCTCTCCAGTGGAGACGATTCTCATGCGCTGTCAAAACAGGTTTTGATCAAGAAATATTGAAAATAAAACATTTCCAGCAGACAGCAAAATTTAATTCAGAGTAGTAAGGGTTAATCGGCCCAACTTTCCAGGAATTATAAAGATAAACTTTATTTTTCTTCAAATAGAATTATGACGTTGCTGAACAAATAATCTGATGATAATTGAACTCCACAGATTATTAATGCTCTCAAGATGATAATAAACTGCGCAGGTCTGACATCATACAGCCCCAAGCTAATAAACAACAGAACAATTTCCGGGTTTTAGCAGTTAAATCTTGGCTCTCAAATTTCTGTTTACAACATAAAACAGGTAGCGGTAATTTGGTGCAAACTCATAACCTGATAGGGTTTCTAGGTAAAATCTGATCAAAATCTGGATATTTTTTTGAAAATCTATATTTACATACTAAATGGCGATTTGATATTTTATTTCAAGGTTTTATTTGCTTCATCACACTTTGACAAGCATGATCAGAATTAATGAACACCGCCATTCCAGCTGATAAAGGGGACCTGATGCAGTATTTGTGTACATCATCATCCTGTTTTATCTAACCCATAGCTGAATACCCCGCACGGTCAATAAATTCTAAATATTTTTTCGCACTTTTTCTTATTTCTTCTCCAAAGTATATATTGTTACCACTCGACGGTTCAAATGAGTGGTCACAACATATACTTCCATGCATAAATGAATTTGTTTATTATTTCTGAACTCAGAACCATACAGTGTCTCTGCCACTGAGTCAGTTAGCAAACAGAGTTGATGACCAAAGGTGCAAAGGTAGATGTGATTGAGGTAGGATCTTGACAATCAAACAGTTGATTGATTGATTGCTTAGCCATTCAGGTTTTACATACATTCAACAGCTAGGTCATATACAAACGACAAAAGAGAAATTTGGTCCATATACAGAATTAATTATGGGATTTGAGAATTAGACAGTTGATTTCAAAAAAATGTTTTCTAATTCCCTGCTGTCCATTGTGAGATGTGATGCATTGTTCTAACAGAAAAATGGCAATAAGAAATACTTTACAGACAAAAATTTTGTTTGGCTTGAATCCATGAATCTCTAACACAGCATAGTTCTGGGCCTTCATTAACTCTTTGCATGCTGGGAAATTTGTGGGCTATAAATAGTTCAAAAATAGCAGACGACAATTCATTGTATTTTCTTTTATTTATCCCAACAAATATCATGAATATGTCTTGGAATTTCATTAGAATTGCGTCCTCTGGACGCAATTCTAATGAAATCCCAAGACATATTTACAGAGAGAAATAAGAAAGATACTCATATAAATGTGTTGAATGTTATTTTCACTGCTAGCATTCAAATAGTTAAACAAAAGCATCAACAAACTCATAAGGTCAACTAGTATATTCAGGCACCTGTGGTATGTTTATCATAAAAAATGTATCCGATAATTACGTGAATAAATTAGATTTGATTATGCTAATGAAGATTGTAATTGATCCTGACCGTTACTGTGGGTGTTCTGTTCCTGTTATATTGGTGTCTGTCACAGCAAAAGGGGGCTTCATGGCGCCATATTATAATGCACAGCGTAGGGGGATTATTGTTGATTTTACCAGTGTAGCCTCTGATAAACTGATGGCCGGCTGGGCAATCTGATTCGGAATAAAATTTTATAATTGTGTTCTGAGCATACAGAAATTTGCCTGTGGAAACTTATAAATAAATATTTTTCTTATTTTCCCTCATAAGTATATATTGTGACCACTCATTTGAACTGTGTGGGTGGTTGGTAGGGCGAAAGCGACGGTGTAAATTAACAGTATTGATTCCTCCTTTATAGGAATCATGATTTGCCTGGTTTGGCCCTCACGTACATTTTTATCTTTGGCTCTTTTGTTACCTGGGAGTTGAATTGGGTTATTGCCCATTATAAAAGTAGTAAGATTATTACTGATCCTACTGCTTTTGGGAGGGGCCAAATTCTGGTGTGGCGAGGGCCTGTCATCAGATCAGGATTATTCTGATTTCAGGGCTGAATATATAGTTCTTTTTATTATAAATATTCAGTTCTGATTTTGGTATTTTCGCCCCATTTGTGTACTTGAACATGTACTTGTACAGGTAATAATGGGATTTAGTATTAAACCCATTGATCCGGCCTTAAATGACCTTAGCTGTTGATAGGCAGTTAAACCCAAATAAAGAAACAAACAAACATTTGAACTGTCTTGATGAGACGGTTCAAATGAGTGGTCACATCATATCCATTCATTGAGAAGTAAGAAAAATTAAAACGTATTTCGAGTTTCTTATTTGATTAATAGCAGCGTTGGCAATAATTCAGTGATTGAATTGTGAGCGGTATAAGCCCTTTTAACCCTTTTCATGCTGAGGATGCACCGTTATGTTTGAGAAAAATCCTAAATATTTTCCTCTTATGTGCTTAGAAGTATATGATGCGACCACCATTTGAACCGTCTCAACGAGACGGTTCAAATGAGTGGTCACACCATATACTTGCATTAAAAATAACAAAAATATTTAATAAATTTCATACCTGTAAAGGTGTACTCCGAAAGGAATGGGTTAAGACTATAGGAATGAATGGCCTTTTAGTGGAATTTATCGGGGTATAAACTTGGAAAAGTCGCGGGAATACTTGACGAAGGCCGGAAGGCCTCGTCCAGTATTCCCGCGACTTTTCCAAGTTTATATCCCCGATAAATTCCACAAAAAGGCCATTCATTCCTTATAATTCCAGCATTTGAAATAAATTCATGAAGAAAATGTGTTTATTTTCAGTTTTCTTAAGAATCATTTTAACTGCGCCTCACGGTTACGGAAAGTAGTTCAGCGTGGGAGTTTACTGGGATATAAATTTTGGACAGAGACTTTGCTACGGGCCAATCAAATGTTAGGGAATTGTGTAAATATTTTTGTGCTGGAATTATAATGGCATACGCTGATGGCACTTTAACATCTAAACCATTATTTGCAAACACTGTAGATCCAAATGTGCCAGGTCATAACAAGCTATCTTCAACATCCGCACTGTTTGTGGTTGGTTTCGGTATTTCGGAAATTATCCCAATTCTGAGGAAAGGAATAGTCTATTGCAGAATCTTAGGAGTGAAGGGTTGATACTTTTTGATATCTTTTGTTAGTCAACATTTCCGTGATCATCGTCTCCTTACAGACCAGTTCTCCAGCGAGACCGTATGTGAGGGAGACCAGCTGGAACTCCGCTGCAGCAAATCCACGAGAATCGCGATATTCTCCGCGCTATTCGGCAGGACTCTGTCCGGTGATTCGGTCTGCCCAGAACTACTACGAAACACAACTGCCCTGAAGTCAGGTGGGTACAGTGTGCTTGTATGCATGTACAGAGTTCATGTGCAGTCGAACCTCCGCAAATGGCCATCCAGCTACAACAACACCATCTCTGTTACAGCCTATGTTTTATATCCAAAATTGACAATTCTCTCTATATTTAACCCTTACTACACGGAGTTCAGTTTTGTCGTCTTCTGGAAATGTTTTATTTTCAATATTTCTCTACAAAAACCTGTTTTGACAGCGCATGCGAATCGTCTCCACTGGAGACGATTCTCATGTGCTGTCAAAACCGTATTTTTGTTAAGAATTAAGGCAAAAATGAAAAACAGCAGACGACATTTTCAGTCTACAGCGTAGTGAGGGTTAATCTCCCTGGAACAGTCATCTCTCTACAACAGCCAGTTTGTGTCTTCCCATGGGTGGCTGTTGTAGAGAGGTTGCACTGTACATGTAGTGATTATCCCCTCGTCGATAGGCGAGAGGGGATATAGCGTTAGTCCATGTACTTGCGTACGTATGTGTGCGTACATGTGTGCGTACATACGTTACTAACACCTTTAATTTTTCAATAACTTCACCGATTTTTTTGATAATTCCAATGGAAATGATTTTAAAGTGCTGCCAAACCGTATTTTAATGAGAAAGACAAAATATAAAGATTTTTGTTTTTGTTTGCCCGCGTTGTAAGGGTTAATAGGTTATACACTTCAGGTGAGCATTGAGGCTAGTTTGGTCTCTTGTACTTCATTAGTGACTGTCATTCTACTATTCCAGCTTGCCAGTCACGGGTGGCGCTGGAAGAAATGATGAAACGTTGCCATGGAAACAAGAGATGTCTTGTCGAGGCGGAGGAGTATGTGTTTGGAAATCCATGTCCGAAGGGAGTCTATAAATACCTCAATGTTGTATATACATGTGGTACGTATTTCAATAAAATAAATATTTTTTCACTCGTAGAAAATAATCTTTACTGGTTTTGCAATTCAATAAGGCCAGGATTGGATAATCCAACTACAGTTCATTTATGATCAGTGTAGACCCAAATCAACTTGCCTGCAAATGTACATGATATATGCAACCAGAATTTGATGTACATTTTGATATTCTGCCTGTGAACCATCCCATAAAGCTGTTCAAAAAGGTGAAATGTGTCCTTGACTGAAGAATATCCCGATGAATTCCCATTCAGCTACATACAGAAGAGACACATTTTTGTCTAGTAACCAGCGCAAGAAAGTTAATGAAATGGTGACCAGTGTAGATCCAGAACAGCCTGCGAATGCAAATGCTGATCTGGATCTAAACTGGTCGCAAAGCCCCATTTCTCCAGTCACAGCCACATTTACGTAAACAAAATTGTGAGAGTGTCTTTCTTTTTCAAAGACCAGTATGCCAGGGGACATAACCATGCATACCAAACATAATGTCAAGTCGTTTTTGTCTCACCCACGGAAAGTGAAACACAGCGGTCAGATCTCCAGTTATGGTGCATAATTTGGAGGTACATTTCTTATTTCTCCATCAAAAATGGCAAGTTGGGAGTGCTTTAGAATCGTCTCAATGAGACGATTCTAAAGGACTCCCAACTTGCCATTTTTGATTAAGAAATAACAAAATTTCACACCAAGTTGGTCAAATTACGCACCTTAACTGGAGCCCTGAAAGCGGTCACAATTCCGGAATAGGCATTGTCATCCACTGTATGCGTCATCGTCATTAACAATTTTTGATGTACGGCAAAATGTTGCATATCCTGATATGTTAGTCGGATCTTTACCAAACTTCATCAATAGCTTCCTTACATTAGTGGCTAACCATCCTGTGTCATTCGGGTGACCTTGGTTGAGACACTAGCCGGTGCTCACCTTGTTTATGATACAGTGGAACCTCTCCATACTGCACAATGAGAAAGGTTAGTTGTGATTAATTTTGATAAGTTTAAGTACGCTTTATCGCCGATGTTAATGTCTGTTCATGATCACAAACCACTTAAGCGTGTCTTGAAGTAATCATCTGCCTGTTTTACAGTGGAACCTCCCTAAAGCAGACACCCTGAGGTCCTCAGGGTGTCCGCTTTAGAGAGGTTTCACAGTACGTTGTAGTTTGTGTTACACATGCTGAGATTTACCTACCAGCCTTGAATGAAAGTTCAGTAACACTTTAGCCTGAACCTCCACCACCAGGTCAGCAGTAATTTGCCCAGTAATTTGCCCAAATAATCTGCTCGTTAATCAGCTGATATGTATCTGTTCACTTCATTAAACCAATAGTTATTTTGCTCTAATGACCAATAATTATTAACGCTATGTATAGAATGGACAAAATGGTTAACTTGTACTAGAAGAAAAACTCTTTGTATGCTAGTGTTGAAAATAACATCCAACATTATTCCCCCCCCCCCCCCCCCCAATGCAGCATGTTAAAAAGGGATCAAACCCGTTTGCCCGGCCTTTGTTGTTGATAGGGGCCATTAAACACCAATAAACAAACCAACAAATTACAAGTATATTTCTTACTTCTCTGTAAATATGTCTTGGAATTTCATTTTTACAATACATTTTCATGATATTTATAGGGAGAAATAAAAGAAAATATAATGAATTGTCGGCTGCTATTTTTGAACTATTCATAGCCCACAAATTTCTGCACTGTTCGCCGTTCAATCGGTGAAACCCGCCACGCTTTTTAACAGTGTAGAACCACATCTCGACGAACGGTTCAAATGGTGGTCACTACATATACTTCTATGCACATATGAAGTAAAATCCAAAAAGAAAATTGCATGTCTTCCGTAATTAAGTTAAACAATTTCCCAACAGAACGTTGTCGATTTTCCCGTGGCCAAATCTGTATAGATACAATAAAACCTGAGAAGGGGGAGTTAATGTGAAGCACTTGGGGTGAACAATCTGGATAACAATTACTGGTGTTTAATAAATAGTGATGGTGGCTGATAGGTGGGGGGAGGTCAAACTTTCATCTAGATACTGCCGACCACACACATAAAACACCTACTGCTGATTTGGTGCCAAATGTTGCTAATGATCAGTGTAGGCCATGGATTGTGCTGATTACATTTTATATCCCATTTCATCATGAGGATCAAGGATTTTCTGAACAAAAATAAAATATTCTGCTTAGGCCATACAAAGTTTGGTGAAAAAATGGTTGATAAAAAAGTACATCATGCAATTTCTGACCAGTGTATTTCCAGGTCATTTGTGTTGTTACATACCGTAGTTTTACCATGATTAAAGATTTTAACAGAATTGCAACCAATGTAGGCCCTGATAAAACTTGCCTGGGGCTTCACAGGTCGGATATACCCTACATTTTCTAACGACATTCCTTGGTACACAGTACTGCTAATCTACATCCTTACTGGATGTCAGTGGAAAACATCCTAGGTCCATTTTCCCAGCAAGCTATTGACATAAAGCAGATTTATGCATCATCTGTATAAGTTGAACCTGGCAACCTTTCTTATCATAGTTTATGAGCCTGCTGGTTATTTAGTGCATTTGATTATCGTACAGTTGCTAATATGTGGCTATTGTGTTGGTATGGATATGTATTTTCCATTGTTATGTTCTTTATAGTATGCTTCTATGTGTTTCTGAATATTTGATGAACTGTATACTAGTGTGTTCTCAGGTTGGTTTAAATTGCTTGTATTTAACTCTTTGCATTCTGGGAAATTTTGCGGCTATAAATAGTTAAAAAATAACAGACTGCAATTCGTTATATTTTCTTTTATTTCTCCTTTATATAAATATCATGAATATGTCTTGGAATTTCATTAGAATTGCGTCCGGAGGATGCAATTCTAATGAAATTCCAAGACATATTTACAGGGAGAAATAAGAAACATACTCCTAATTTTTGGATGTTATTGTCACCGCTAGCATGCAACGAGTTAATGACAGGAATTGTCTGGATGGCCCGGACTTCCATACCAATAGATAATTAATCCACACATTTTGATGGTAGGCCAGGCCAGGCCTATGTTATCATATCAGGCACTTTGCTTTATTAGACCTATTGTGTTGGTATGGATATGTATTTTCCATTGTTATGTTCTTTATAGTATGCTTCTATGTGTTTCTGAATATTTGATGAACTGTATGAATACTAGTGTGTTCTCAGGTTGGTTTAAATTGCTTGTATTTAACTCTTTGCATTCTGGGAAATTTTGCGGCTATAAATAGTTAAAAAATAACAGACTGCAATTCGTTATATTTTCTTTTATTTCTCCTTATAAATATCATGAATATGTCTTGGAATTTCATTAGAATTGCGTCCGGAGGATGCAATTCTAATGAAATTCCAAGACATATTTACAGGGAGAAATAAGAAACATACTCCTAATTTTTGGATGTTATTGTCACCGCTAGCATGCAACGAGTTAATGACAGGAATTGTCTGGATGGCCCTGACTTCCATACCAATAGATAATTAATCCACACATTTTGATGGTAGGCCAGGCCAGGCCTATGTTATCATATCAGGCACTTTGCTTTATTAGACCTGATATATCTTCTGGGTAGCACCAGTAACAGCCTGCCACTTTAGTAGTCTGTGACTGGAGAAACGGGGCTTATGACCAGTTTGTGTGACCAGTGTAGCTCCTGATAAAATAGCACACTTCTGGGACCCGTTTCACTAAACTTTGTATGACTAAAATGTTCGAAAGTGCAAATTTAGGATCGTCTGGAAATTTCAATTCATGGATTTACATTTATTGAGCATAAGCTGCATATGCAGCCTATGCTCAATAAATGTAAATCCATGAATTGTTTACAAGAAAACGTTGTTAATGTGGAATTTACAGACTACTATAATTTTGCGCTTACGAACATTTTAGTTGTACGAAGTTTAGTGAAACGGCTCCCTGTAGCCTGATAGCGTTCTATATTGTTTGTTAGAAGCATGTGGGGTGTTTTACTAATGTAACGGTGAACAGTGCAGATCCTGATCAGACTGTGCAGATGCACATGCTGATCAGGATCTACACTGGTCACAAAACCCATAAGCCCCATATCTCCAGTCACAGCCACAAATATAAGGTCTTTCACAAAGTCCAGCCCCGGGATTCAATCGTAGGCCAGGGATGGGCCATAGCCTAGGGGATATGGCATTGGATTTCAGTACTGAAGGTTGTGAGTTCAATCCTCTAGGCACGAAAATACTTGCATAGTACATACATGTGTTTCCATCCCACTGGTCTGTCGGATGAGACTTTAATATAAGAATGAATTGCCTTTTTGTGGAATTTATCGGGGTATAAACTTGGAAAAGTCGCGGGAATACTGGACGAAGCGATAAAAAATTACAATTTTCGAAAAAAAAAATTATTTATTTTCGAAAATTGTAATTTTTTAAGGCCTCGTCCAGTATTCCCGCGACTTTTCCAAGTTTATATCCGCGATAAATTCCACAAAAAGGCCATTCATTCCTTATAATTCCAGCATTTGAAATAAATTCATGAAGAAAATGTGTTTATTTTCAGTTTTCTTAAGAATTATTTTAACTGCGCCTCACGGTTACGGAAAGTAGTTCAGCATGGGAGTTTACTGGGATATAAATTTTGGACAGAGACTTGCTACGGACCAATCAAATGTAAAGGAATTGTGTAAATATTTTTGTGCTGGAATTATGACATTATATATATATATAGCTGTTTTTATGTCTTCAAACTAACCTGAATGGTTGCAAACTGATAGGTTGCTATGAAATCGTCCTAATAATAAAAATCTGCCTACTCTAATCACTCAAATAACCCACCATAGACCATTCCGCTCTACCCACAGCCAATTGGCTAGTCCGCTATTTAGACTCCTCCTATTATTTTTAGGACGCTATACAGGGTGCAGGTATATTTTGTATCTCCCATAATTTCGTTCGAATTTTGAATTTCTGCCGTGTATTGTACCTTATTTGTCATTTGATATTGTTCAGTACATATTACTATCACTCATTCGTGTTGCGTGATTATTCTCCATTGCGTTTTTTGGGGTTTTTCACTGTGTTTTATTCTGTGTCACGTATTTTCGCGGTTCGCGTGTACGTTTTTTTTTCGTACCCTAACGGGTTCGTCCCTTAGTGGATTCGTTCCCGTGACACATTTTTTGTAGCGTATTGCGGGGTATTCTATCGGGTTTTGTATTACAATACTGGTTAGCATGCCGCAATCACGCTCTGCTTGTGGGCACATGACTTCTCCGTGGGACACCCATAAGGACAGGTGCTTATGCCTGTGGCGGGTGTTGCAAGGAGAGGCCATGTGAGTTGTCTGTCCGTTGGACGGATACGACGTGGGGTAAGGATGGGTATCGTAGGACCCATATCTCACGTTCTAAGTAGTCTGTGGCCGCTTTCCAGCTCTTGGGAGCGGTGGGGCCTTCCGAGGTTGGTAAGGCTTCGGAGGGTGTGCCAGATGGGATCCCCCATCGGGGGGATCTGGTTCCGTTGAGAAAGTTCGGTCAGGTTCTCTGACTTCGAAACTTTGCTCAGGTGATAGGCCGGTGATCCATGCAGGGGATACTGGGCTGCTGGGTCCGGTACTGATCTCATATCACCCGGTTCCCATAGAGCTATACCTATCACAAGGGTGTTTCGGCCGGTTCTTGATAATATATCACCCGGTTCGAAGCTGACCCAGCCTCTCTCAGTAGAGGCGCCCGGCACCGGGCACCGGTCACCGGGCCGGGCACCGGGCACCGGTCACCGGTTATATCAGGGCACCGGGCACCGGGGTTATGTTACCGGGCACCGGGCACCGGGCACCGGTTATGTCACCGGGCACCGGGCACCGGGCACCGGTTATGTCACCGGGCACCGGTTATGTCACCGGGCACCGGGCACCGGGCATTATGTCACCGGGCACCGGTTATGTCACCGGGCACCGGTCACCGGGCCGGGCACCGGGCACCGGGCATCGAACCGGGCACCGGTCACCGAACCGGGCACCGGGCACCGGGCACCGGGCAGCTACCGGGCACTGGTCAAACACCGGGCACCGGGCACCAGACTCTCCCTGGACAGCCTGCTGCTTCCGGTAGGAAGACGTTCTTGTCTTCGGTTGGTCTTCGTTCTACGTGTTCACGTAAGTCGAGGAGTCGATCTCGTCGTAGGTCAGGATTGGGTTAGTTCTTCGAGGGTTTCTACATGTAGTACTAGCTTGGGCAGTACATATACTATTTGGAACGATACAGTACAGTTCTGTTGAATCAGATTCCACGTATGTGGTAGATGACTGCCAGTCTAGGGTTGCTGCGGCAGGTGTTGATCACATTCACCCGGTCACAACGTACCCTAACTCTCGCAGGAGAGGTGCCGGTTTTGTGTTACGGGCACCGGGCACCGGGCACCGGGCACCGGGCAGGCACCGGGTACCGGGGACCGGGGTAGCAACCATTTCTGACCGGGGTGTTCGTGGGTTCGTATCCTGTGTACATATTTTGTTTTTGTATCCGGCTCCTCGAGATCTAGCTCTTCCGTTCTCGGAGGAGACGGTCGAGGTGGTATTGGACGCCGTGGTGCTTTGGCTCCGTACTTGTCTGGCCTGCTCCTTATTCGAGTGTATATGAGTTCGAATTCCCAGTCTATATTCAGGACTCGACACACGATACAGTTATGATGGTTCAGTTGGCTAAGAGTCTGGAGTTCCTGTCTAAGTCCTAGTACTTAGTGGGTTTGTCGGCTCTTTCACAGCTGGTGGTTTTGCCAGTGGAGCCTCCCATATGGGTACTTCCTCGGATGGCTGTTGTGAGGCTGATTCGGTGGTGGTGGAATTGCCGGAGTTGTCGTGGTTTAATTTCTCACTCAAGTAGGGCTTCTTGTTACGTACATTGGGGAGCTTTAGGTAGGATTTGGCCACTGCGGGGTTCCTAGTGCCCAAAACTTTGATCGCCACTGGGGTCTAAGTTCTACATGCCCCTCTATGCGATATGGTTTTGAGATCTCCGTTTCTGGACAAGGACGCCGCAGCGTTTGGGATATCTTCGGCTCCTGGTCCTGGTTCGCGTTTGCGAAGGCATGGGTGTAGGCTGTTAAGTCGATTGTGGCTATGCCCCAACTTTCGATTTATGTTTGAATCAGTATGATTCATCGTCTCTGGACGCAGTGCTTCAGTCGGCGATTTTTCTTGAACGGCCATAGTTTTGCTTCGTTCGCCTCTTTTGACCTCTGATAATTGTGCGATCGAACGGCCAAAGGGCAGCTACGGTACCGATGGTCCCTCCTGCTGCTCCTTCTTGTCTACCTCCTGTGGGGTCGTTTCTCCTGACGGGGGTATTTTCAAGGGTTAAGTAGAGTCTCTCTCTTGAAGTATAGTGCTATAGAGGAAGTTCGGGACGTGGTCGGAGCGCCATTTGCCGGTAGACTGGGTTGTTTCCATAGATCTGCGGGTCTCGTACTTCCACGTGCCCTTCCGCAGATGCTCTCGGAAGTTTTAGTTGTTTCCGAGTTTTGTGTCTTTTAGATCTAGAGTAGTCGTAGTTGGTTCCCACACAGGATTTTTCTTAGGTGGGAATGAGCTTATTGACCGATCTATCAGTCATCATAGTACCTTTGGACAGGGTGCGTGGCATCTTGTTTTAGTGTCCGGGTACTGGTCAGAGGTTCTCTGTCAGCTAGGAAATTTCTGCACTCCTGGACTTTCGGGGTGCAGAATAGGGGAAGGTTATGTTTGCGACCTCCAGTATTACTTACTAGGGCTATGGAGGCCGCACCCCGATCCTTTGGATCGGTCTCTGCCTAGGATCACCATCTTCCTACGTTGTATCAGATGGTGGGCAGTGGAGGTCTGGTTCCTACAGGGATTTCCCATAGTGTTACCTCCTCCTACTCGCTTTCTGTCCACAGACGCTTCGTGAGAAGGCTGGGGGGTTCATTGGAGCCCCTACATCGGTGTGTTGGTGGCCAGTGCAGGAAACTCAGGGACACATCAACATGTTTTAGCTTTTGGCAGTGTTCCGGGGGTTGACAGCGGCGGATTCTGTTCTGCACGGACAGGTGTTATGGTTTCTGCGGTCATCTCCGGTTCTGACGGAATGGCTTCTGCATCCGTTGGTGTCCAGTGCTATCTTGTCCGGATGGGGGTATCCATTTGTGGTTTTGTTGCGGCAAGGCTCAAACGTCGGTTTTATTTTGTCCACTGTTTGCGCCCACGTACCGATTCGGACTTTTCAATTTACTCGTTCCAGTGTAACTTCGGACCCATGTACTGCATGTTGGACATTGCTAAGGAAGTGATTTGAGATACCAAATGTTCGTGTTTATAAGATCGCTTGTAATTCACTCAATTGTAATTATTATACAAGCGTCCGTTAATGATTATGGCATTTACGGATCGATTCATGTCAGGCATATAATTGGCTATTAACAAGAGTATTTTTGTGATTTCACTTCACACTGTCGTTAATTGGTTGACCACGGCTTACGTGGTCGGCTTTGACGGTATTCCGCGATTGTAACACGGTTACCGGCGGCATGTTTTGATCACTTTGTATGTGTGAAAAACTTACCTGTGCCAATTTAGTTTGACCAGACTTTACGACGCCCGCTGTTCAAATTGCATATCGACATTACAGTATAATGTGTATTTATTATACCATCGGGACTTGTTTTCCACATCGATATAAACGAAATGTCGACATTTCCGATATCGATATATCAGGTATGTAATGTATGAGTTATATAGCAGTTCGGCCGGGACCACTAGCGTATATCGACATAAGCAGGTATATCGATGTAAGCAATGTCGACATAATGCGTATCGACTGTATATAATACATGCTGTTGTCACTCCATCATTTCTGAAGCGATTGGGTTTTTCAAAATGTTTATTGTGTTAGATGGAAGCACACTGCTGTTTGCACATCAGCAGTTTCTCCTATGACCGAGATTTCTCCCTCAGATACTTTATCCCTTCTCACATGATCTGGAATCAGTTGTGGTTCGGGCCTCCCTCCGTCACGCCTGTCAGCGACAGTGGTTCACACTTTCTGTCCAGTCCGTGCGATGTAGCATTAGGTTCGGAAGAATTAGGACATCCGGTCCGACCGTAAAGTTTTTTATTACCAATTTTAAGCCAACGGGAGGTATCGCAATCCTTTGTCTTCCGTTGGATAGATAGGGCCTTTACTTGAGTTTATTCTACAGTAAGTGGTTCTGCAGCTGAGTTGTTTAGGCCATAAATGCACGAGGTGCATGTAGTCTCAACTTCTTCTATGATCGCTCTCTGCACTGGCAGGAGATGCGTAACTGCCAACTGTTACGATTTTTCCGTATTTATTCCGGGAAATACGTTAGATAGACGGTAGTACGGATTACTATTAAAGTACGATTTTTGATCGGCGCGGGTATATCTGGATATTATTATTTCGTTTAAATAAAATTCTGCCAATAATCCTATTGTTTTATTTACCCGTTATCATTCTCGTCTAGGCGATTACCATTTGATATTCCAGCGCTCAGAGATATTGATTTATTCATCACGTAATTCGTATAATGTCTGATCTAAGCGCGCAGCCAACTTATTTGGGGATTGTTTTATCGGAAGAAGTTAGGACAACACTTCTGTTCATCTATGATTTCAGCGAGACATGGCCCAGATTGGTCCTGTCACAGCGCGGTGATGTTTTTGCGTCTTGCAATCAGTGTTATTGTAGATATTCGGGTGCTCATGGTAGCCGAAACTTGGGCCAAGGCTATTTTTAACTTATTTTATGCATATAAGTGAGTACTGATTTTTGTTCCGGAATACATATGTGGTGTTCCGGAAAGTAACCCCCTTTTCTCTCCATGTTCCTCATGTGACCGACATGGGGTTGACATCTCAGGGAGATGTTTAAGAACTGGGTCCGTTAGTAGCAGCGGGTGCAGTTGTGGGTTTATCAGCCGGTAGCATCAAGTTTAGGAGGCTGTTTGGATCTACCTGTTCGCGATAGTCTGCGATTTTTTCTGATTACCCGATTATTCGGTTTTTGTCTTTACAGTCCCAGTGGAATCCTGGGGGTTGGTAAGTGTGACTCTCCGCTCGATGAACTCCACTTGCCTTTGTTGATGAACGGGGATCTGTGGTGATCTATGGTTCTTACGGTTCATCACGCTGGCCCAGGAGCAATTGTTTTTGTACATGTTTCAATTAGGGCGAGGCACCTTTCTAGTTTGTAGCAGTGTTGTTGCAAAGGATAGTGTTTCACTTTGGGTTAATGATTCTATTCTCTTTGTCTACTATACATGGGTTTATAGGTATACAATGGTTGACACTCGCAGTGTCCCGAGATCCCGAGGATCCCTGTTTTGTAGGAGGAATCACTGCATTTTCAAGAAAATCCCATTCAACATTATGTAACAATAGGGATTTCCATGCTGCGGAATCCCTGGGCCAAAAGTTAGTGTCAAATCCTGGTATAGGTTTTGATCTGGCTTTAGGGCCAGTTTAACTCCTCAGCACTTGCTTGTTAGGATGACCTTAGTGCTTAGGGCGTTTATACTGTGTTCTCGATATGTACGAGTCATGTGTCGTCATGTGACTATGTATAGACTTTGAGTTTATCTCAGTTGAGTTATTGCGTGTGAAGTGCCGGGCGATTACATTCGCCAGGGCTTCGTCTGGTAGCAGCAGCTATACTGTGAGTATTCTCCGGCGTTTTTACCAAGTATAGCAGGTTGGAGTCTACGAGTCAGTCCTACGAGACTAGCGTGGTGGTGCTTGTCTTTATCCACCTCTCTTCTACTTCGTAGAAAAGGGGGGGGGCCCGCTTTGGGCTCCCCTATGATTCTAGGGTGAGACCAATGTTATTACTATATAGGTAACACCCAAGTGTGTACCTAGACCAAATATTTTTGTCTGTTTTGAGGGTTTTTTAATCTGCCTTACCATTCCGGTCGAGTATGAGTAGTGAGAATACCTCCCACCATCACTACGAATTCTTGCAACCATTCAGGTTAGTTTGAAGACATAAAAATGGAAAATTATTTCTAATTTTAGTTTTTATTATTCATACTCACCTGAATGGTAAGGTAGACCCTCCTCCCGTCCCCGCTTGATGGTTTTATCTTCTCCCTACTTAGTATACTTCAGGCTATTTTTATCTAGCAGTGTCATTTCCATATGGAAATGATTTACTTTTGAAGCTGTATACCTAACAATAATAGGAGGAGTCTAAATAGCGGACTAGCCAATTGGCTGTGGGTAGAGCGGAATGGTCTATGGTGGGTTATTTGAGTGATTAGAGTAGGCAGATTTTTATTATTAGGACGATTTCATAGCAACCTATCAGTTTGCAACCATTCAGGTGAGTATGAATAATAAAAACTAAAATTAGAAATAATTTTCCATTTCTTGGACATTAAACTCATTCATTTTCACTGTTCAGTCGCAGGCCATTATATTGGTAGTTGGATACCTTGAAAAAGTAATTGAGTGATTGCTAACTACTAGTCACTTGAACTTGTCAAATATACCCATTGTTTATGTAGGGCCATACGTTCACATGTGGTAGTCCTTTACTCAGCATCTAGGATCAAAGGCAGTCAAGTAGATGGAAGGGTTATAGCCTGTGTCCAACAGGGGGGTAGATAAGTATCAGGTTGCAGTTGCAATTGTTGGATTTTTCCTGAAAGTAACATAGTACATACAGTGTTATGCATATTTAGAGCTCATTAAAATTGAAACGGTTAGTGGAAGAAGGGTCTGTTCCGATAAAGCCTATTGATTTTCAAAAATACTTGATGACTTTTCTCCCCTTGGCAGCCATTTTTATTAATTTTCACACTCTGTATCCTTGTCCACGTAATAACTCGAGTTTTACTTGACCGATCAAAACCAAATTCAGTATACATGTTTATCACGGCAAGATGAAGAAGCAAATTGCTTTTCAAAATTTTCTGATGACTTCTCTCCCCCTGGCGGCCATTTTTTATTTTCACTCTCTGTATTCTTGTCCATGCAATAACTCGAGTTCTACTTGACCGATCGTAACCAAATTCGGTATACATGTTTATCACGGCAAGACGAAGATGCCTATTGCTTTTCAAATTTTCTGATGACTTATCTTCCCTTGGCAGTCATTTTTTTATTTTTGGACTCCTTGTCAACGCAGTAACTCAAGTTCTACTTGACAGATCGAAACCAAATTCGGTAAACATGTTTATCAATGTAAGATGAAGATCCCTATTGGTTTTCAGTAACTTATCTCCCCTTGTTGACTGGCCTTGCCTCAACGGGCGTATATTGTGACATTCAGCTCTCTTGTTGACCTTAGCTGTTGCTGGAACGTTGTTGAACCCATTCAAATATGTAGTGAAATTTACCCCTGATTTTTCAGTTCCTAAAAGGGTGCTGAAGCCGTTCCGGCGACATAACCACAGAAAACATAAGAAGAAGAAGCCGGACATGGGTAACTCGGCATCAAACTTCAGTCAGCACATTCCCCACCACCCCATCACATCCACGCCACCATTCAACAAGCTGCTGCCTCATACCACCAGACCATCATCACAATCAGAGGAGGACTTCCCTGCTGGTTTGTATTGTAGTTTGACTATGTATATGGTGGGTGGTTGGTTCGCGAACGCGATGGCGTAAATTAACGGTAGGGTTCCTCCTTATAGGAATCACGATTTGCCTGGTTTGACCCTCGGGTACGTTTTTATTTTTGGCTCTTTTGTTACCTGGGAGTTGAATTGGGTTATTGCCTATTATAAAAGTATTACGATTATTACTTATCTTTCTGATTTTGGGCGGGGGCCAAGTGATTCTGGTGTGGCGGACCTGGAATCAGATCAGGATTGTTCTGATTTCAGGGCTGAATATATAGATTTTTTTATTGTAAATATTCAGTTCTGATTTTGAGATTTTCCCCCCATTTGTACATGTACTTGAACTATATGGAATTTAGTACTAAACCCATTGACCCGGCCTTAAATGACCTTAGCTGTTGATAGGCCATTAAACCCCAACAAACAAACAATTGACTATGTATATACCAGTCTTTTAAAATTTGTTACTGAACTTGGAAAATCATGAATTTCAGAGAATTTTTGATGTTATAATTGGCAGAATTTGTTGGTTTGATATCATGTTGCTTAGCTTAAAGGCCTCGTGAAATGAGACATGCCATGTGATCGGACATCTGCGTAATTTCTTTAAATACATTTACAAAATTTACAATATTTTTCATAAAGTCAAAAGTTGACAAAACTTTCAGAGTACCGGTACATGCGGAAGTAACCTGAAAATTTTGTCAACTTTTGACGCCACTTACGGAAAATATTGTAAATTGCGTAAACGTATTTCATGAAATTACGCAGATGTCCGAGGGTACAAAATCACATGGCGTGTCTCAAATATCTTATTTCAGATTTCCCGAATGCCCACCGGGAACCCTCGCTGGGAGAGAGCCGGGACAAATCCCATAATTCCAAGGCTGGTTCCCTGGATATTAAGGATGCTGATAAAACCACACCTTGCTCCAATTTGACCTCACGTGGGAACCATCGGGGACCGTCGCCCATTGGTCTTCTCACAGACTGGCTTAATGCATTTAATTTTATTAGGAGTGAGTAAAGTGTTACATGAGATAAATTTCAATTTTGTGATACGATGTTTAGAGAAATGGGCCCTTGTTTTTATAAACAACGGCCTGTTTCTCTGAACTTCGTAGGATTAAGAATTTTTCAGTGCAAAATTTGAAATTTATAATTTATAAACATGATTCTGTTTCTTTAAACTTCATGCGACTAAGAAAAGTTTTAAGTGCGAAATTTATATTTAGAATTCATACACAAGGGCCCATTTCTCTAAACTTTGTACGACTACATGTAAGTGCAAAATTGAAATTCATAATAACATTTGCACCGATAGTCCATGTTTGCAAATATAGGTGTAATCGCATGTATTTAACAGTTAAGTACATGTTGGTGAAATACACTATACCGTGTTTAAAGTCGTGGAAATCTTTGTATACACTTGTTGATTATACAACGTTTTTAGAGATGGTCCCAGAATCCATGCTTATACAACTTTTGAAGCACTTTCAGAAACTTTCTACTTGAAATCTGGTAGCTTAACTGGCCGAAACTGAGCGCAGCTCAACCTCAACCAAACAAACTTCCAACCAGACTGATTATTTATTGAGAAATTCAAATTTACAATTCATGAACTAAGCAAGTTATGAGGAGTAACTCATCCTGGTATTGACACTAACTTTGTAGCAGTTGTCACCCTTACACTGGAACATCCATTTAGACCAGGGGGCCGTTTCATTAAACTTTGTACGACTAAAATGTTCGTAAAAGTGCAAATTTAGGATTGTCTGGAAATTTCAATTGATGGATTTACATTTATTAAGCATAGGCTGCACATGCAAATTTTTAAATGCCAGATCGCCGCAGATGCGATTTCTGACACCTAACAAGCAATATAACTCGTTATCAGGCTACAGGAGTGTGCTATTTGAACAGATGCTGCACTGGTCATAAATCCCTAAGTCCCATTTCACAGCCACATACGAGACACGCCAAGTGATTTTGTATGTTTACAAAATTTACAATATTTTTTTTAAATGGTGTCTAAAGTTTACAAAATTATCAGAGTACGTGCGGAATGATATTCTGCATGTACTCTGATAATTTTGTCAACTTTTGACTTTATTTATGAAAAATATTGTAAACATATTTAATGAAATTACTCAAATGTCCGAAGGTACAAAATCACATGGCGTGTCTAATTATGACTGTTCTATCTCATTCTGCTTTTTATCTCAAACATAGAAGATTCATGTCTCATCGTCCTCCATTGTCATATGTTGCAGGAAACCGAGAGAAAGCTGTGTTATATTTAGTGCTGGGCGTAGCATTTGGAGTGATTTGCCTCCTCTTCCTTGTGATAATTAGACTTGCCATCGTGAATAAACGCAAATCAAAAGCGGCGTTAGACATTACAGAGCCGACCCACGAGTCCACTCCGGCTCCCGTCAACCACATAGACACTTCAACTTTGTCGAGAACGGACTCCGTAGATAGGATAGATGTAGTGCGTTTTAACCCAATGAGGAGTCGCGATTTTGCCACATGTACGTTACGTAGCGATATTGGCAATAGAAGTCTTACGAATTATTACGGATAGCGTTTCTGCGTGTGCTATGTACATATACTGTCTGTTTCACGAAACCTGCCCAAATTTTACGGCCATATAAACAATGCAAAAACAATATATTTTTCGATAATATTAAATTTTATCAATATTTAAGAATGAGCCTTCTTTTTATTTCGTAAAATTTGGTCAAATATTGATTTTATTACGAAAAATGGGTTCTCTTTGGGAATTTAACATGGGGAAAAAAAGAGGTGGAGAACCTGGAGGAGGAGTCGAAAAATGAACAATTTCTAGATAGCTAAATGATCGAACTAAGAAAACAAAAGTTACATTTTGAAAATCGGTCCACTATTTCTAAAATTAGAATAATTTCCCCATGTAAAATCCCCATAGTAGATGTCTATGGGGATTTAACATGTGGAAATTGTTTTTTTTTGTAATAATAAAATCAATATTGGACCAAATTTCACGAAATAAACAGTAGGCTCATTCTTAAATTTTGCTATAATTTAATATTATCTAAAAATAGATTGTTTTTGCATTATTTATGTAGCCGTAAAATTTGGGCAGGTTTCGTGAAACAGACAGTAGTTTTATATAAACTCAGCCATCAATCATGGATGTCATTGCATGGCGAAATTCAGATTTAAACACGTTGTAAATGCTTCTGTGTTTTAAAGTTGATAAAATGAAGAGGTCAGTAGATGAAGGACTTAGCCCCTTCTTGCGCTGACCCCTTCAAATATCGCTCTGAATAACTACATTGTACTTTCAAATCTACATCATTTCCAGTCAGGAAAAAAAAAATTGGTCATGTGATCATAAATAGACATATCTGATGGCTGGGACAAAATAATGCTAGGGCATGAAAAAATCGCATCTTAACCCGGTCACCCCTATTAAGTAACTGTAATGGATTGTGATATTAATATTTTGAAACCAATCCAATCATCACAAAGTAGTTTTTAGACTAGTCCATTTATGAAAAGGGGGTGTTTTTGCTCTCAAAAATATTAAAATTTACTTGCAAAATGTGCAGGTCTTGATGAGACGGCTCGTTACGAGCCGGCTCATCTAGATATGCACTGTTTGCAAAGGCAGCTATAGCAGGCTTTGAGGCTAAAAGGGTTAAACATTGTATATTGTGGAAGTTACCATAGATGGTATATAATGGCATAGTGTAATTAGGAGTAAAAGGATAAAACGAAATAAGTTGTATATTCTACTTTACCTATTTTACATTGTAAGTTACGGTATCTCAATTTTGGGCCAAATGTTATGATTTAATGTCGACTCGGAGTGTACAGAGTGGATTTTACAGAGTGGTTTTTCTCGGGCACTAGCGATATACCGTGTTCATCTATTACCCTATAGAGCTGACCAATCACCAAAGAGCATTAGTTTTAAGGTTGAGTTGCATGTTACAAAAGAGTATATAACACAGTGTATTAACCCTTAAACCGCTATCCTAATTTTTTGTTGTCTGCTGTTTATTTTTCATTTTTATCACCATAAACATGGTTTGACAACACTTTAGAATAATTTCTGACATGGTTTGAAAACACTTTAGAATCATTTCCATTGGAAATGATTCTAAGGTGTTGTCAAACCATGTTTTTATTGAGAAATAAGGCAAGATATAAAAGCAACAGCAGATGGCAATTGTTGTGTGTAGCGGTCTAAGGGTTAACATAATAATACACTAGTTTTATAAATATGCAAATGAGGCAGTTAACATAAATGTGTTCGATAATCAATACATGAAAGCTTCCATGTATGATATTATGGTCATGCAATAAATAAAATCTAACGTTTGTGTTGATTTAATATGATATTTATTACACTTGTTGACTGATTTCATAAGAAACTTAGCATAGCCTCGTTTCTTATGAAATAAATGAACTCGTTTAATAAATATCATATTAAATCATGTCGATTTTAATAAATTTCATATGTCGATTTTTATAAATATCATATTAAATCATGTCGATTTTAATAAATATCATATTAAATCATGTCGATTTTAATAAATATCATATTAAATCGATTTTTATAAATATCATATTAAATCATTTCGATTTTAATAAATATCATATTAAATTGATTTTAATAAATATCATATTAATTAATCATCACATGTTAGCTTATATTTATTGAACAAGCAAGAAATCATAAACTGTCCTCATTCACCCAGCATGTATTTTTTGCAGCGAAGGCCAATTTTATGCAATAAGTTCGGTTTTTACCAGTTTTACCTCCTATGCCTTTATTGCAGTCATGACAACGATTTTTAGAATTTCCATAAATAACACCAAGAGATAGAGAAATATTTCAAAGGAATGGGAAATGTTCATTATAGGAATGAATGGCCTTTTTGTGGAATTTATCGGGGTATAAACTTGGAAAAGTCGCGGGAATACTGGACGAAGGCCGGAAGGCCTCGTCCAGTATTCCCGCGACTTTTCCAAGTTTATATCCCCGATAAATTCCACAAAAAGGCCATTCATTCCTTATAATTCCAGCATTTGAAATAAATTCATCAAGAAAATGTGTTTATTTTCCGTTTTCTTAAGAATTATTTTAACTGCGCCTCACGGTTGTGGAAAGTAGTTCGGCGTGGGAGTTTACTGGGATATAAATTTTGGACATAGACTTGCTACGGGCCAATCAAATGTTAGGGAATTGTGTAAATATTTTTGTGCTGGAATTATTTGCTTATGTATTTTAGATTTTGTTTTATTTTGTTATTATTTTTAGAATATCAAAAATACAAAGCAGTCCATGTGGGCATATTTCATTCATAAGATTAAATACTGGTACATGCATTAGTCAAATCTACAAATAATACTTTTTATTTTAATGAAAATATTGTAGAAAATTCATAATTCTTAATACTTTTATACTTTATTTCAAACGGAGGAAAGTGATATTATGAACATTTTATTGAGGGGCCAACTTGTACACCAGGGGCACGTTTCATTAAACTTTGTTCGACTAAAAAGTTTGTTCGTAAGTGCAAAAATATGATAGTCTGTAAATTTCACATTAACACGGTTTTCTTGTAAACAATTAATGGGTTTACATTTATTGAGCATAGGCTGCATATGCAGCCTATGTTCAATAAATGTAAATTCATCAATTGAAATTTCCAGACGATCCTAAATTTCCACTTTTTAGTCGTACAAATTTTAGTGAAACGGCCCCCTGATATCATACTGACATCACTCGCCTTGTATAAAATGTGATTCATTTTGCATGTGTATAAATAGCTACATGTACCTTGTGATATTAACCTGCACTGTTGAATGGCAAATTATGATAATGGCATATGCTACGTTATGAACCTTTTAATAGGAATTAAATAAGTAGCTTGCTGACTGTCGAGATGTATTTGCTGATTCACCCTCTGCAAACTGATACTAGAAACACAGCTAGTTGTTGTTAGCTGAACTAATACAATACCAGCCTAGTATCTGTTGGTTTCAATTTTATCAGAAACGGTAGGAATTCATCGGCAACGAATATTTGGCCATTAAACAGACCTTGACCTTTTGACCTTCTCAACTTTGAACTTTTTCACACATTAATAAGTTTGCCGCAGTTTCGAAATTATGTCATAGCTTCTATATCCCTTGAAGGATTACTTTAATAGTTTAATACCGCGGTACATCATACTTGTGGACAAATGCCACACATCCATGCTGCCCTTAACCTTTTTGACCTTTTTGACCTCGACAACTTTTAACTTTTTCACACATTAATAAGTTTGCCGCAGTTTCTCAATTTTGTCATAACTTCTATATCCCTTGTTGGATTACTTTAAAAATATTTTGATACATCAAACCTGTGGACAAATGCCACACATCCATGCTTCCCGTAATATGACCTTCACCATTTGACCTTCACAACTGTGCTTATGAATACTTATCACTTTCGGTTAATTAACTGTGCCACAGATTCTCCAATCTGCCACCGGGGGCATTCGTGTGCCGACAGGCCACATTTTCTTGTTTTTTATGTGACGAAATTCCATCAAATATTGATTTTATTGGGAATTTAACATGAGAGCTCCTCCTGCACTCCTCCATCTGCTTTTGCCCCATGTTAATTTCCCATAGGAAAATCTCTTTCGCAATACAATAAATATTTGTTGGAATTTCATCAAGTAAAAAAGTTTGGGGACGGTGATTTTTTTGTTATTGATGAAAAATTACTTGACTATGTTTGGAAATAAAAAATTAAAAAAAAAAGAAAAATTGCTTTCATTTAATATTTTGTTGATTTAATGTGTTTAATAGCCAAAAGTTCGTCGGCAGAAAAATGTGGAACAGACAGTAATAATCATTTTTCTAGTATCTGGTTGCATATGGTTTGGTATGAAAACATTGAAGAGAATCACATTTTTTCAGTGTCCGCTACATGCTGATGCATTAACCCTTAGAAGGCAGGAAATGTAAATTGTCGTCTGCTGTCGATTTATGTTTTGTCTTTTTTCTCAATAAAAACATGGTTTGACAATACTTCAGAATCATTTCCATTGGAAATGATTCTAAAGTGTTGTCAAAACATGGTTTTGATGGGAAAAATAGACAATAAAAATAAACAGCAGACAACAAATTTTAATACAGATTGTAAAGGTTAATCCTTTCAACACTACATACCACTTTCCTAGTAGTTGCAAACAGTGTAGATCATGATGAGCCTGTTCTGCTCATAACGAGCCATCTCACCAAGATCTGCACAATTTGTGAATATTTTCAATGTTAACCTTTAGACCGCTACACACAACAATTGTCATCTGCTGTTGAATTTATATCTTGCCTTATTTCTCAATAAAAACATGGTTTGACAGCACTTCAGAATCATTTCCAATGGAAATGATTCTGAAGTGCTGTCCAAGCATGTTGTAAATTATTCTAAAGTGCTGTCAAAGCATGTTTTTGATGATAAAAATGGAAAATATAAAACAAACAGCAGACGACAAATAATTAAGATAGCGGTGTAAGGGTTAATGTTTACGAAATTACCCAATTGTTCTGCATGCATAATGGAACAGACTCAAACTTAACATGAAAGAGTCCATGTCTGTTACTCATAGTGGTGAAAGTGTTCAAGCATGAAAGGAAAGTGTATTCAATATATTGAGAATTATTTTGGAAGCTGATAATGCATAGAATTGTCAATAAATATACATGTACATTTTATTTTCGATTGTATTTGGAAACTCGAGCAGTAAGAAAACTGCAATATTACACAGGAGATTCCTGTATTGTAGTGGGTGTGTATTTATGTTGATAATAAATTCCAATAAACACTGTGGTTGTGCAATTTTCTGCATCAGTTTTGGCATTAAACACAGAAATTTAAATTTTGAGATGACTGCTATGTGAAAATAAAATAATTTACTGAAAATGTAGGAGGGGGGCTACTGTTAGAGAGGAAGCTACATTAGAGAGGGGGCTTCTATTAGAGAGGGGGCTACTATTAGAATAAATACGGTACGGTAAAATAGTGTCTTTTCAGATGTCAATGACGTTAGCAATGACAAACCATATTTCACTGCCATGCAATCTGATCAGTGTCTACACTGTTCATCACGGCACGGTAGTTTGCCGCCCTGACAACCAGTGTAGATTGGGATGATTCGGTCGGAGTGGTCCGACTGATCTTGATCTGCATTGACCATATGTTTCAAAGGGGACAGTCTGTATTGACCGGTCTATACTGTGCCACCAGTTGCTATATCTGATATCAGTGTGGCTTCTGATCACAAATCCTACGCGATTACATCATTAAAGCGTGACCTGTGATCATAAAACGTTTTGGAAAATTATAAATCAAACACTTTGATTGGTTGAGCTCAGGCTCAACAAATCAAACTGCTTGATTTAGAGCATGATATCTCGGTGCATGCTGAGAAAGGTAGACAATTCACAGAGCCAGCTTGTAATATGTTGGCTGGTGGAAATAATGATTCTTCTTTGAACCAATGGCAAACAGTGTACGTCCTGGTCCAACTGCATGTGTACATGGTCTGATCTGGGGCTACACTGATGGCTAGATCTATAAGGTCCCTCACTAGTCGGTTGGGGGCGCAAACACGATACTTGATGGTGCTATGTGTATAGTGAAATTAAATTTACCGTAAAGATTCTAATAGATGCCCGGGCGTCTATTAGAATCACCACTGGCTCCGAAGTCCAGGGTGGGCGTTTAATAGAGGCAAGTGTTATTCAGCAAAGGGAACATGATAAAAAAATATACGATGTTCTGCTATCTGAACAAAAACATAACTAAGGGACGTTACTCTCAAACGCCAGACTTGATTGTACTGTCCGTCAGTTTATAAACATTTGGGCCAAGAAGTTTCAGCCCACTCTGGTCATTATGGTAAAGTCGGTAGAAATGTTAAATTTAATGGTAATGTATATCAAGACGGCGTCAATCATTAATGCTGATCAGATTTACACCTACGGACGTTTCGTCAGTGTCAGCGTTTCGGATCTGTCGGGTTTAAGATGCTTTGAAAATGGCGTCTCCGTAACCGTGTAAAGGGTCTCACTAAAAAGCAGCATGAAGCGTCAAGAAGTGACAAGAACATTATTTTATGTATTTTATAACAAATTTTACAATAATAAAGATAACAATGGTAATATAAATATTGTGTTGGATAGAAAATGCGTCAGAAACTCGATTGAAAACGACAACAATTAAGCTCCATGCAATATGTGTACAGAATAAGCGACAACAAGTTCCATGCAATATGTGTATAGAATAAGCGACAAGTTCAATACAATATGTGTAAAGAAAAAGCGACAACAAGCTCCATGCAATATGTGTAACCAGGATGTAGAAGCGAACAACCAAGCTACCATGCCATACATGTACAGAATAAGCGACAACAAGTTTCCAATGCAATATGTGTATAGAAAATAAGCGACAACAAGTTCCATACGATATGTGTAAAGAAAAAGCGACAACAAGCTCCATGCAATATGTGTACAGAATAAGCGTCAACAAAATAAGCATCAACAAGTTCCAGGATACATGTGTACAGAATAAGCGACAACAAGTTACATACGATATGTGTAAAGAAAAAGCGACAACAAGCTCCATGCAATATGTGTAAAGAAAAAGCGACAAACAGAATAAGCGTCAACAAGTTCCAGGATACATGTGTACAGAATAAGCGACAAAAAGTTACATACGATATGTGTAAAGAAAAAGCGACAACAAGCTCCATGCAATATGTGTAAAGAAAAAGCGACAACATGCTCCATGCAATATGTGTACAGAATAAGCGTCAACAAGTTCCAGGATACATGTGTACAGAATAATCAATCAACGCAGCTTTGTAAAATCACTATAAGAAGCAATTAACTTAGCATGGGTGTCAAAGACGAAGCCGCTTACATGCACACGCGTCCTTAATTACTCAATATGAGTGACAATATGAGTGACCAAACTGAATTATCTTGCGCGTGCCCACAATTACTCAATCTAGCTTGCACGCTAACAATCAATATCATAGTACTGAACGTCATATTTGTGTTATTCGATACGTAAAAAATGTTACATATTATTTTATTCCAAAAAAGTATGGACTAATATTCAGTTTGTGATGGATATTTCTGGATTTTGCAATTGCCAATAGCAAAGTGGACATGGTTTATGCTTGCCAATACTACATGTATATTGATGAGCCGGCTACCTTACAGTAGTTAAATAGTGTATTAATGTGATGGATATTACATTTGTTATTATATAATAACAAATATAAAAAGGATTAAAAGGATTAATTGGTGACCAAAGGTAAGATTTTACTACTATTGATTGTATTTTGAATAGTAATTATCGTCATATTGCATGGAGCTTGTTGTCGCTTTCAATCGAGTTTCTGACGCATTTTCTATCTAACACAATATTTATATTACCATTGTTATCTTTATTATTGTAAAATTTGTTATAAAATACATAAAATAATGTTCTTGTCACTTCTTGTCACTTCTTGACGCTTCTTGTCACTTTTCTGATCACCCTGTGTCCGTGCAAATAGCTACTGCTGATGAGGAATTTACTGTGACACCGGAAACAGTCGAATTTCGCTACCGCTTTTGAAAGTGAGAGTAGCAATTATGTTTTTTCCCCGATTTTAAAGGAAGTTGCTTTCGAAATAATGGAAATAAAAAAAATCTAATTGGACCATTAGCTCCGATTTTGTTTCAAGTCGGTACTGGGCGTTTATTAGAGGCACTAATTTTGGTGAAATGTGTAATTTTCAACGTAAAAAGTGGGGGGTGGGCGTCTATTAGAGCATGGACGTCTATTAGAATCTTTACGGTATGTCAATAAGACAAGAATGAAATGAACATGACCGATGTCACTAAATCTACAGGGCGATACTGGATTATCTCCCTGCCTCTGTATTTTGTTCATATCTGTTCGTAATTTCTGTAAATTGCACCGTGTATTGATAAATGGTTCAGAGCAGATATAAAACTGGGTTGTGAATCATCTGCTCGTAAATTTTTTCAATTGTCGATGTCAAAAGAAACAAAAAAGTTTAAAAGAAAAGTACTTAACATTGATGTCAACAAAATATAGAGATGCTACAAGGCAGATTCTTTCAAAGTTCGCCCAAACAAACTATGTTATATTTGCATTACATTGTTAACCCTTTCACCCCTAAGTAACTGGAATTGATTTTGATATGTTAATTTTGCAGCCAATCCAATCATCACACAATGATTTTCAGACTAGTTTGAAAAGGGCGTATTTTTTGTTCTAAAAAATATGAAAATTACTTTCAAAAAGTGCAGATCCTGATGAGACGGCTCGTTACGAGCCGGCTCATTTGGATCTGCACTCTTTGTATAAACTGCTATAGCAGGCTTTCGGGTTTAACAGGTTAATACCCGTTTTTAATTTTTAATCTATTTGTTGTCAAATGCATTTGAGAAATTGTTCACTCTTTTCAACACTATGATTTTTCTCTGGCATGTTACATAGGTCTGAAACATCTTTCACAGACATGCACAGTCTGATAAGGGTCTATATGATGATTGAAGCCCGTACAAGTGCATAACCGTTGGTGGCAGGTGGGAGCATGCGATGGGTAATTTAACGATCGGGGTTACTCCTTACCGGAATTCCGACTGGAGACCTGGGGGCCGTTTCACTAAACTTTGTACGACTAAAATGTTCGTATGTGCAAAATTATGATAGTCTATGAATTGCACATCAACATTGTTTTCTTGTAAACAATTATTGGATTTACATTTAATGAGCATAGACTGCATATGCAGCCTATGCTCAATAAATGTAAATCCATCAATTGAAATTTCCAGACGATTCTAAATTTTCACTTACGAACATTTTAGTCGTAAATGATGAACCGGCCCCCTGGTTTGGCCCTCACATACGTCATTGGCATTTTGTATGTGACAGTTGAATCTGGTTATGCCCCTTATATGAGTATTCGTAATCCTATTTTAGGGGAAGGGGCCAAGAGACTTTGGTGTGGTATGGACATGGCACCAGGTCAGGTTATTCTAATTTCAGGGCTGAATATATTTTTTCTTGATGTAAATATTCCGTTCTCATTTTGGGATTTCCCCCCCAATGCAGCAGGTTAAAACGGGATTGAACCCGTTTGCCGTACATGACTGTAGCTGTTGATAGGCCGTTAAACACCAATAAACAGTGAAACAAAAACAGGTGCATAACCATCTAGGGATAACCTCCCTGTTGAACGGACATAAAACCACACCCAATGAATCGCCTAAAATGACCCCAGCTGTTGACAGGCTGTTAAATGCCATTAACCCTTTCAACACCACATGCTTGTATAGTGGTATTGGCAAACAGTGTAGATCCAGATGAGCCGGCTCGTTTCATTTTTTTGACAACAAAAACACCCCATTTTCTACAATGGACTAGTCTGAAAATCAATTTATGACAAAATTACATTCCAGTTACTTGAGGGTGAAAGGGTTAAATGCCATTAAACAAACAACAATGTCCCGAGACTAATGTATGTTTACCAGAAAATAGTAAGTTCCATTTCTCAGCCATGTGACTGTTTGATTACCAAGTAAGATATCTGCTTCAGTGAATTCAAGTGACTGATTTGTGGCTGTTGCTGAAGAAATGAGGTTTATGGGATTTGTGGCCAGCGTAGCTCCTGATCAAATAACACAATCATGTAGCCGGAAAACAATCTATATTGCTTGTTAGAAGCATGACTGCAGTTTCATTGGTGATATGGCGAACAGTGCAGATCCTGATCAGACTGTGCGGATGTCCGCACAGTCTGATCAGGATCTACACTGCAGCTGGTTGCCAAACCCACAGTCACATTTGATCACGATTTCCTAAACAGGACTAAAATCCCAAATATTTTCCTGCTTGATAACATTCAAATTCATAGGGAAATTTATAAAATTACTGTTGTGTGTTGTTGTCATATTTAATGTCCGCTATTCAAATTTATAGTTCTGAAACTCACAACAAATGGGCTGTTGTCGGGGAACACATTATTGCTGTACATTTACTCAGACTTGCCTCTGCTGTTGGTAGAGGACTCTGATCAGAATTAACATGTGGCTGTGACCAGTGTAGCTCCTGATCAAATAGCACACTCCTGTAGCCTTATAATGATCTATATTGCTTGTTAGCGTGACAGGTGTTTCATTGGTGGAATGGCACACAGTGTGGCGTATATTATGGGTTAATCTCATAAAGCAATGTTTTGCACTGCAATAAAAGTAATTCTCGTCTTGACTTGTCAACTACATAGAATTCTATGGGCAGCAGGTTTGGAGCATTCAAAGGGTACATGATAGAATCTAGTTATACCCGTTATAAAGTAATAAGGCTAGTGCTAATCCTATTACTTTTACCAGGTATGGCTAATTGACTGGTGTAGTGTGGACCCAGCACCATGTGCAATTATTCAAATTGCAGGGCTGAATATATATGTTTATGTAAATATTAATTTCTGATTTTGTGATTCCCCCCACCCATATATAGGTGAAAATGGGAGCCAACCCAGTTGACCCAGCCGAAAATGACCTACCTATGTTGACATACCATTGAACACCATTAAACAAACAAAAAAGACATGGAATTCATTTCAACATCATGTAATGTATATAGACACATGACGCCTTGTAATAATGGATTTACATAAGGCTGACAAAAAGGACCACTGTGAAAATTAAAGGGACCAGTGGAAGAAGGGGCTAGCTCCACCATGGAGTTAGCCCCTTCTTCCACTGATCCCTTCAATTCTGTAGTTGACAATTAGGAAAGGGAGATAACTCCACCATGGAGTTATCCGCTTCTTCCACTGATCCCTTCAATTCTGTAGTTGACAATTAGGAAAGGGAGATAACTCCATCATGGAGTTAGCCCCTTCTTCCACTAATCCCTTCAATTCTGTCGTTGACAATTAGGAAAGGGAGATAACTTCATCATGGAGTTAGCCTCTTCTTCCACTGATCCCTTCAATTCTGTAGTTGACAATTAGGAAAGGGAGATAACTCCATCATGGAGTTAGCCTCTTCTTCCACTGATCCCTTCAATTATGTAGTTGACAATTAGGAAATGGAGATAACTCCATCATGGAGTTAGCCTCTTCTTCCACTGATCCCTTCAATTCTGTAGTTGACAATTAGGAAAGGGAGACAACTCGAGATAACTCCATCATGGAGTTAGCCCCTTCTTCCGCTGATCCCTTCAATTATGTAGTTGACAATTAAGAAAGGGAGATAACTCCATCATGGAAACTATGAAAGAACAGTAGACGACAAATTTTGGGTCCCACATTCTAATTGTTAAATTCTTTTGTAGAGATCTTCCAGTCTGCCTAACATGTTGTATATGCTATGAAATTAAGAATACAGTAATGAGACACCAAGGGGAACTTAGGACACATCCAAACAACACGGATCTTCATTTCCCTGTCAAATTTGCATATCTTGGTGAAAAAAAGGCATTTCCATAACTATGTATGACCTTCGCTATTTTGAAGATGCAAACAAAATTCACCCACCTGCTAATTGGAATGCGACACACACGTGCCGTGCGAAAACCGGGCTTAATGACAAAATGTTCAGTTTTAACTTTTTCGCGTATTCTGAATTGTACATCTTTTAAAAGCCATATGCCGCAAAAATTATCAATGTATCCCAATTATTAAAAAGAGTTGGTAGCGTGATACCTTATAATTGTCACGCGTGTCTTTCTTGAGGATCGCATTACCATCGCCTGATATACATTATTATGCAGTCAGGTGATAAGCTGATGATTTGATACTACAAATCGTGCGAAAAGCAAGTTTATGACCATCAAATTTCCAATTAATTTCAAGACTTTTCGAAAACTCCACCGACCTGACTGTGTGTTTTGTGCATTATGTATTGCTTATACACAAACAATGAAGGAGCTGCATTGAAATCACTGATTCTGAATCTATCAGAGAGATTTTGATGCATTTGTTTTGCCAAATTTAATACAAACCCCGGATATATATGTCATTATATAGCTGCGTGTCTACCTCCGTTTATGATAAAATGAGTGGCATTAAATGGCATATCATTCGCTAAGTACTGGCTATAATTATTAAAAAGTCTCAATTTACCAAGATAATAGATGGTAATAACGTTGGCATACATACACTAGGTTGTTCATATTTAAAATTATTTAGGAATCAAAGTGCAGTGTAAGCGAAGACTTCGCTGACATGTAGCCCGTTAAATTATGCGTTCACCATTTTGAATTCATAAGGACAACCGACAAAAAAGAGTGACAATGTAAAGAACGACAGTTATGCCTGAAGCATTTCTAAGTCATTGATGCTGCGAGGAACTCGTGCAAGTATCCTTGCTATAATATTTTGTCACAACACCATGGTCATAACGTCAAACATGGATTCACTTTCAGTCATATTGTGTACTGACGTACTTTTCCGTTTTCTTTTCACACTGAATATTAACTGACACCAGTAAACGTAAATGGGAGGGCAAAATGTGAACTTTTACGGCGACGTTAGACAATTTAAATCGTCGTTTTTCTGACGTCGCTTACCGCTTTTCATGACGTTGTCATTAAGCCCGGTTTTCGTATGGCACGGCCCAAATAGGGTATATCAGTGATTCTATATTTTATGTACATCTTGGTGCCGTTTTTCTAGTTTCGAGGTAGAACCAATAATTCATTGAACTGTGTTTATTACATTAGATGGCAGTCCAGGTGTTACATTTATAATAGTATAGCCAATTGTTCTCGTCATTTTTTATATTTTATTTCCACTTCAGGTGACCAGGGGTCTCGGAAATGTCATTTCCGTTACGTAAATTTACATGACGTAAATATAGCTTTACATTTTTTTCTTTTCAACAGCATAAAACATAAAACTGAATGGGCATCTATTAAGAAAAGCATCAAGAATATGGTAAGGTTATTGTATTAGCTTGAAACAGAGTAATTTAGTAGCAAGTCGTGGAATTTCTCATTTATGGTAACCCAACAACATGTATTTAATATGAATCAGTATAGTTAAACAAAACAAAATAGCTTGGCATGTAACAGAATGCCGTGTTTTACCACATGTACCAAACATCGTTATAAAGCTACATTTAATTAATAGAACAGCCTCCAAAAATATGGGCGTAACGGAAATGATTTATGTAACGGTAATGACAAAATGTAACGGTAATTAATGACTTTCCATTTATTTAAAATACTAATACAGCATATATGACAAACATATTTATACTTTGCATATGCTGTACAATATAACTTCAAGTTAATGTTTACTTTTAATGTGATTGCTGATAGAAACCGACACTCCTCGAAGCTGTGTCTGTTTTTTGTTGTTCCAGAGCTTTTACTAATTAAATCCCGATATATAAAGGTTGTAGGTTTGAATAAATGTGCCTTTACTGACCGACAACTGATGGGACATAATTTATATTTAATTGACGCATGAACTGACTGGTTAGTATGGTAATTTATCATTGCTGTTACAAGATCGTCATTACCGTTACACAATTTTGTAACGGAAATGACCGTAACGGTAATGATTTTTATTTAAAAACTCCCATTTTTCACCCCTCTGTATACAACGCATCATGAAGGTAAAATACAACGTTGTAAGTGTGTCTATCCACCCATTTTGGTTTCAGCCAACCTACATACATATGGACGTGTATAAACCCCGAACGGTAATGATGCATGTAATGTGTTACCTTAAAATTCTGAATACAGACCAGCCTCGTTCTCGGCAATGACTTAAGTTGTGTTACCACCGTGTTTATTTATAAATTGCGCACCCATAAACAGTGTTCATTGCATTAATAACAGAGTAGGAAAGGGAGGTTACTCTGATTTTACATTTTTTGTTCAGCGTAACGGTAATGATTCGATTTCTCGGGACAGATACATTAACGTCGGTATTTTTGACAACAAAAGGCAAATTTATTGCAGAATTTGTTTAATGTAAATGTTAAAACTATTTTAATTCAGATGCAATTTATAGTTAAGTACAAACGGACAAGATTTGAGAATTACGGGCTTGTAAACTGTGCTGATTGATGACCGGGACATGCCCATTTGGTGCACCACACATATGCCAACAACAGAAAATAATAACTAAACACACATAACAAGAATTGTAAATACTGTTTTCTTAATGGATTGGTATTATACGTAATTTCTTTACTGAAACAAAAAATGATTTTGTGATTTGTCAGTAAATTACACCGGGACACCAGATGTACATAAAATATAGAATCACTGATATCTGTATTTGAAATCTCATACATTTATTATGTACCATGATGTTTACAGGGCAGTCTGAGCATAAATGGCATGTATGGTGACACTGTACAGGTACTAATGGGCGCCCGCTGAGAAAATGTACCTTACAACGTTTGTGACCAGCATAGCCCCAGATTAACCTGTGCATCTGCGAATATTGATCAGAGCCTATAGTCTTCACCATTCAGTCACCTTTGCTGTCATTAGGTAAAGAAAATTACTGTCTGTTCCACGTTTTTCTGCCGACGAACTTTTGGCCATTAAACACTTTGAATCTAAAAAATATTTAAAAGTAAGTACTTTTTCATCAATAACTAAACAGTCACCCTCCCCAATAAAAATTATTTGATGAAATTCCATCAAATATTGATTTTATTGCGAAAAAACGATTTTCCTATGGGAATTTAACATGGGGGCTAAAAATAGATTTTTCGGAGTCCAATTTTTTTCTTTTTTTTATCCTTCGGGATCAAAAAAGAATTTTTTTTGAAATTGACTCCCCATGTCAAAACGTGGAACAGACATTAGACCTATTCATGCTGCGTGATAGTAAGATGATCAGGATTTACACAAGTTTCCCTTTTCTCAACCACTGTGGCCCATATTTACACAAGGTGCATGATCACGTGGTTACAACAACAACAACGCCGCCCACTCCAAAATAAGTATTATTTGATATTTTCCTTAATATGCAACGGATTTTGATGAAATATGGCGCAGCAAACGCGTCTTCATGAGCTGCATTTGGTGGTCTTGGGAGTTTGGCACAGACTTATGTTGTTTTTGCGAAGAATCGATTTCCGTGTCGAAGACACGGAAATCGATTCTTCGCAAAAACGACAGAAGTTTGGGCGAAAATACAAAGACCACCAAATGCAGCTTAACAAGACGCGTTTGATGCGCCCTATTTCATCATCAAAATCTGTTACGTAATAAGGACACTATAAAAGAATACGTACTTTGATTCGGTACTTGTTGTTGTTGTTGTTAGTACCACGTGATCATACACCTTGTTACAGCACAATGTCAGGGACACTGTCTTCACTTGTTAGAAAATCAAATATTTAATTTATACTTGACAAAATATATGATTTATGCTTTATTATGAGAGATTTCAGATTACGCTAATGTGCAATGTGTCTCCTTTAAATAAAGTCTTGATCCTGGCATACCTGAGTTTAAACTTAGCCCTTTCAACACCACAGACCTCTATAGAGACAATGTTTGCAAACAGTGCAGATCCAGATGAGCCGGCTCGTAACGAGCCGTCTCATCAGGATCTCCACTGTTTGTTAATAATTTTAAACGTCGTACAGATTACCCTTTTAGAAGAATGGGATAATTTGAATGAACAAAATTAATGAAATAGCGTGAAACATTGGCATGGAACATCCTATTAAGTTATTTGGTGTTGAAAGGGTTAACCCTTTCAACACCACAGACCTCTATAGAGACAATGTTTGCAAACAGTGCAGATCCAGATGAGCCAGCTCGTAACGAGCCGTCTCATCAGGATCTCCACTGTTTGTTAATAATTTTAAACGTACAGATTACCCTTTTAGAAGAATGGGATAATTTGAATGAACAAAATTAATGAAATAGCGTGAAACATTGGCATGGAACATCCTATTAAGTTACTTGGTGTTGAAAGGGTTAACCCTTTCAATTTCACCACAGACCTCTATAGAGACATGTTTGCAAACAGTGCAGATCCAGATGAGCCGGCTCGTAACGAGCCGTCTCATCAGGATCTCCACTGTTTGTTAATAGTTATCAAATTTGAAAAAAATTACCCTTTCTGAAGAATGGAATAGCCTGAAAATTTGAATGGACCAATGAAATAGCGTGAAACATTGGCATGGAACATCCTATTAAGTTACTTGGTGTTGAAAGGGTTGACCCTTTCAACACCACAGACCTCTATAGAGACAATGTTTGCAAACAGTACAGATCCAGATGAGCCGGCTCGTAACGAGCCGTCTCATCAGGATCTCCACTGTTTGTTAATAGTTATCAAATTTGAAAAAAATTACCCTTTCTGAAGAATGGAATAGCCTGAAAATTTGAATGGACCTATGAAATAGCGTGAAACATTGGCATGGAACATCCTATTAAGTTACTTGGTGTTGAAAGGGTTAAAGAGTTTAAAAGTCGATTTTCAGATTATTCCAATTATGGAAGTTTATTATACATGTACTTATAATTTTGTTAAAAAAATATATAAAATAATCGCTGGATAAAATTAATGAAGTATGATATTTTTCAGCAAAATGATTCACAATCTTTTTTTATTTATTCTCAAAAGTATATATTGTTACCACTCATTTGAACCGTCTCGACGAGATGGTTCAGATGAGTGGTAACAACATATACTTTTATGGAGAAATTAACAAATTAAAAAAATATATAAAATAATCACTAAAGAGTGCAGATCATGATGAGACTATGAACTTTTCGCTGTGCCGCTTTTCCATCCTTAACCCTTCCTACGCTGTTGACAGAAATTGCCGTCTGCTGTTTTTCATTTTTGCTTTAATTCTTAACAAAAAACTGGTGTTGACAGCACATGAGAATCGTGGAGACGATTCTCATGTGCTGTCAAAACCAGGTTTTTGTCGAGAAATATTGAAAATAAAACATTTCCAACAGACGACAACATTTAATTCAGCGTAGTAAGGGTTAAATTGCCACTTTTTTTACTCTGAACATCACATTGTTTCTTCGTCCAGTGAACCACATTATTTTGTACTTCTACAGTTTTCAGCCAACATACTTGGTATACTCGACAGCCAATATTAACTCTTTGCATGCTAGCGGCGAAAATATCCGCTAAACGAATTAGGAGTATGTTTTATTTCTCTCTGTAAATATGTCTTGAAATGTCATTAGAATTGAGTCCTCAGGAAATTCCAAGACATATTCATGATAGTTACGGGGATAAATATAAGAAAATATGATGAATTCTTGTCCACTACTTTTGCACTATTTATAGCACAGTTCAGGCTATTTTAATTTCAGGACTGAATATATATTTTTCCCCGTTAATATTCAGTTCTGGTTTAAGGATTTTCCCCTCATCACAACAGTAGCCGATTTATTCAAAATTGCAAAGTATACTTATCTAGCAAAGTATACTTTGAGGGAGTAATCATTTATTTTTCCCACAATGCATTATTTCATATAGAACTAACCGTTGCATATATTTGATGATTAAAAGTATGCAGAATTATTATACTGAATTTATTACATTATCACAGCCAATGTAATAAATTCAGTATAATAAAAAATAATAAATTTATCCTAAAATTGAAAATTTCTCCCTCAAAGTATACTTTGCTAGAAAAGTATATTTTGCAATGTTGGTGAAATAGGCTACAGATGAAATGTGGAATTTGACCCCGTTAACCCGGCTTAAATGACTGTAGCTGTTGACAGGTCGTTAAATACCATTAAATAAATAAATAGTCGTATCTCTGAATATGTTTCATATGGTCTCTGACGTACACAGCTACTATCTAATGTCATTTCAAATGCTGTCTTGCCATAGGTGATATAAGTTTACAATTTACAAACTTGATTCATTTGTTTGTTTATCAGGGTAGTTTCTGTGATCAAACATACCTGATAAGGATGCTATTGTTCATTATTATCGTTCATGAGAATTATTACTAGACTGACTAGCGACCAGTGTAGCCTCTGCAGCTCCGTAAGCAGGAATTAATTTAGGGGGGTGCGTTATCGACGGCGCGATGGGCTAAACATCTTGTTTTGCACATCGACGGACAGACCTCGGCAGATTAATCCTTTCACCCCTAAGTAACTGGAATTGATTTTGATAAGTTAACTTTGCAACCCAATCTAATCATCACAAAATGATTTTCAGACCAGTCCATTTATGAACATAGGGTGTTTTTTGTTCTCAAATTTTCAAAATTACTTGCAAAAAGTGCAGATCCTGATGAGACGGTTCGTCACGAGCCAGCTCATCTGGATCTACACTTTTTGCCAATACCACTATATAGGAATGTGGTGTTGAAAGGGTTAAGGGGGGTGCGTACGCACCCGTCGCACCCCCTCTGCGTACGGGCCTGCTCTGATCAGACTGCGCGGATGCGCAGGCTGATCAGGGGCTACACTGGTTGCTTCATAATACATTTAGAATGAGTTTCTTACTATACTACATATAGGGCAAATACTTCAGAATGGCATTTATTTAAACAACACCCTGTCCTGTACCCAAGGGCGGATTTACATAGGTGAAAACCTGAAAATTTGGCGAATAAAGATATTTTTGTTCTTAAATGGGCCATAGCGCAGCAAAATGGGGTGTAGATATCAAAAATATTCCGGAGGTCGACGAACAAACGGTGCTAGTTCAAAAATATAAGAAGTCCCCCCCCCCCCCCCCTAACCTGAAATCCTGGATCCGCCCCTGGTACCATAATTTAAATAGGTTATCTAGGGTAATTGCTTAGTAAATACCTCTATTTGTACACAGTACCTTTAAACTTCCTTGTTTTGTTTTATCGTCCTGGTGGATACACAAATTCTCTGGGCTCATGTTTCACGAGGTGATTAAATGAAAACTAAATTGACAAACGGGAGAAGAATCATTATTTATTGCATGTTTATTTATCTTCTAATACCTAAGTGTGTAATAAATTTGTTAAAACCTGAAATATATTGGCCCATATAGATTTCCTACTTGCATGCACTAGTATCGATTATAACACAAGAAGTCAGTGACAATTATGGATGTACCCCTCAAAAACGCTAACCCTCGCTATGCGGGAGATGAAAATTGTCGTCTGCCATTTTTCATTTTTGCCTTAATTCTTAGCAAAAAACCTTTTTTGGCAGCACATGAGAATCCAGTGGAGATGATTCTCATGCACTGTCAAAACAGATTTTTATCAAGAAATATTGACAATAAAACTATAAAAATTTAATTCAGCGTAGTAAGGGTTAATTCCAAAAAAAAGAGGGGTACATCCATAATTGACACAAATTACTGACCTTGACCTTGGGCACACAGGTCGCATGAGTGGGCCACAGAATGAAAATGTGGATGATGACTGATAAGCTTCATGCCAATCCGAATTGCGGTTACAGAGATAGTAGGTACCCGAAAGCTAATGCCAATCGCAGACGGACAGATGAACAGACGGACATAATAACAATTTGGGGTACATAAAATGTAAGATGAAATGATGTCTAAAGTGGAATTGAATGCATTGAAATTGTTGTCTGCTTGCAAAGTCATTTACAAAATATAGCATCGATCTTCAAAATAAAGTGTGGTATGTTTGGGACATCCGAAGGGTAAATGTAATGATGGGTTTTATCCTATCCAGTAGCCGATTTCATCAACATTGCAAAGTATACTTTTCTAGCAAAGTATACTTTGAAGGAGAAATTTTAAAATTTATGATAAAATATTTTTTTTTTATTATACTGAATTTATTACATTATCACAGCCATTTTGGCTGTGATAATGTAATAAATTCAGTATAATAATTCTGCATACTTTTAATCATGAAATATATGCATTTGTTAGTTCTATATGAAATAATGCATTTCAGGAAAAATAAATGATTACTCCCTCAAAGTATACTTTGCTAGTAAAGTATACTTTGCAATGTTGATGAAATAGGCTACTGATATCCCTGGTTTGGCCCAACCCCTCCCCTCCCACCCCCGGGTACATTTTTCGGTGAACTATGCATTTTTTTCCATTTACCCAGCCTAAAATGACCATAGCTGTTTACAGGCTGTTAAACGCCATTAAATAAATTTAACAAAAACAATGTTATACAATGCCCATTAGCATAACATGTTGCCTGTTAATTAGAAAACCGAACTGGTGTCTTTTGATACAGAGAAACCTCTCTTAACCGGACACCCTGTAAATCGCTTTATTGGTAATTCTGTGGGTTGCTTTGTTGTGTATCTTTGATGGTAATGTCTCTTCGTGAACGCGAAGCATGAACAAATGTCTTGGAGTGGTCATATGCCTGATTTATAGTGGAACCTCTCTAAACCGGACACCCTGGAGGTCCCCAGGGTGTCCGGTTTAGCGAGGTTCCACTGTACCAAGTGTATCAGTCATCTTTGTTCTGAAACAGTTGGAATTCATCGGCAGGAATTCATTGTCGAGCCTCGGAATTCCTAAACTTTTACTAGCTTCACCTGATAAACTGGATATCAAAAGATTCTAACCTGATAGTGGGTGGTTGGTCGTGCGAACGTGACGGTGTAAATTAACGGTAGGAATTCCTTCTTATAGGAATTACGATTTGCCTGGTTTGGCTCTCGGGTACGTTTTTATCTTTGGCTCTTTTGTTACCTGGGAGTTGAATTGGGTTATTGCCCATTAAAAAAGTAGTAAGATTATTACTGATCCTACTCCTTTTGGGAGGGGGCCAAGTGATTCTGGTGTGGCGAGGACCAGGAATATTCTATTTCAGGGCTGAATATATATGCAGGTCATTCTCATTATCTCGAAGTCGAATAGACTGACGAAAATATATCGACATATCCGAACTTCGAGATAACAATTCGCCAAATTTATCGGAAAAAAAATCCGAACAAAATTGCTTCAGAAATGCCTCTTTACTTTATTTCCAGGTTTTCATAAATCGCGGCTTGAGTTTATTCAAGAGACAATTTATTTATTGTTACACCGTTTCATTAATTTTTCTGTTAAAAGAGATTTGATATCACATTAAGTTTAATTGATTAATTATGTGGTTTTAAGTGAACTGCTTGAATTGATCATGTAACTTTAAACGCATTTTAGCGGCGGCGGTGTCTTTGGTTTCTATAGACATGTGAAAACTTACCTGAGATAATCGAGCTGATTCAGACTTGGCACCGGGCGCCTAATTTTTGCATCGACATATCAGAATACAGATGTGAAGGAAACATACTATCGGGACTCGATTTCCTCTTTGACTAAACTATATCGACATATCCGATATCGAGTTATCAGGAGTAAAATATATGATTTATAAAGGGAAGTCTGCCGGGACCTGGGACGTATATCGAGATAAGCAGGTATATCGAGATAAACGATATCGCGATAACGAGTTTCAGCTGTATTGTAAATATTCAGTTCTGATTTTGGGATTTTTCCCCCATTTGCACTGGAACATGTACATGTACTTGTACAGGTAATATATGAGATTTAGTACTAAACCCATTGATCCAGCCTTAAATGACCTTGGCTGTCGATAGGCCGTTGAACCCCAGCAAACAAACAAACAAAGAAACAAACTAACCAGATATTCTCTATGTATCATGAGGTGGGTGGCAGGTTGGAGCATGTGATGGGTAATTTAACAATCGGGGTTCATCCTTACCTGAATTCCGACTGGAGAACTGGGGCCCGTTTCCCTAAACTTTGTACGACTAAAATGTTCGTAAGTGAAAATTTAAGATCGTCTGGAAATTCCAATTGATGGATTTACATTTATTGAGCAAAGGCTGCATATGCAGCCTGTGCTCAATAAATGTACATCCATAATTGTGTACAAGAAAACATTATTAATGTGAAATCTACAGACTATCATGATTTTGCACTTACAAACATTTTAATCTTACAAAGTTTAGTGAAACGGGCCGCAGGTTTGGCCATCACATACGTCTTTGGCATTTTGTATGTGACAGTTGAATCCGGTTATACCCCTTATATGAGTATTACGATTACTCGTAATCCTATTTTAGGGGAAGGGGCCAAGTGACTTGGTGTGGTATGGACCTGGTACCAGGTCAGGTTATTCTAATTTCAGGGCTGAATATATGTTTTCTTCATGTAAATATTCCGTTCTGATTTTGGGATTTTCCCCCCAATGCAGCATGTTAAAACGGGATCGAACCCGTTTGCCTGGCCTTGCATGACCGTAGCTGTTGATAGGCAGTTAAACATCAATAAACAAACAAACAATGTATCATGACATGTCACATACAAACAATAGGAATTTATTCTTATACATGGTTGTGACTGGAGAAATGGGGCTTATGGGTTTTGTGACCAGTGGAGCTCCTGATCAAATAGCACACTCGTGTAGCTTGTTAACGATCTATAGTATTTGTTAGAAGCATGACACGTGTTTCATTGATGGAATAGCGAACAGTGCAGATCCTGATCCAACTGTGCAGATGCATGGGCGGATCTGGATCTACACTGGTCGCAAAACCAATAAGCCCTATTTTTCAGTCACAGCCACGTACTATTCTATCTCGCATCCAATTTGATTGGCTGATTTGCATTTAGGTTTTACATGGTTGTTTTGACAATTATAGCATTATATGTCCAATTATTTTAATTAGTAGTATTTTATACATCTACAACTTTATTGCAAATATTTTATGGGCACAATTATCAGTTGAGCATCATGTTTTTTCATTCTGTCTGATTTGTAACTAATCCAACTTTTCTGGCTATCATGCTGGGCGATTTATGTCACAGCCAGAAAATTTGGGTTATATTGCAACATATTCCGTGTTTTTTATTGGACATCAGGCCAGTTTTATCATCGAGCCGTATTATGATCAAACAATTTTAAGCACATCAGGGATTATACTTTAAACATTTTAGATCGTAGTATACTGGAATTTACTGGATCACATTAAAACGCAGGTTATGATTTATGTGGTCATTTTGCGTAACCATATTTTGTGGTGACTGAATCAGGTTCTAGACTGACCACACATGCCATAAGACCCATTTAACCAGTCCCAGTCACAAATCAGTTACTAGACCATCAACACATGCCATAAGCGTCGTTTCTCCGGTGACAAAATATGTTTCTGCCAGCTGGGCCTGTTGCATAACAACTTGCGTTTTTAATGTGGTCAAGTGTGTGATTCTTTAAGTCTATAGATACAGTAATTTTTATTATGCTATGATTATTTTGTTATTTTCTCCATAAAAGTATATGTTGTTTCACTCATTTGAACCATCTTGTTGAGATAGTTCATATGAGTGGTAACACCATATTATACTTTTGTACAGAAATAGAGAAAACAGCAAAAAAAACATTCTCCAAAGTTTCATACTATGGCAATTGTATCTGGCATATTATCAAGTACCCATCGGGCCCCAGATCATCCAATGATTCATGCATAATTGCTTTGTAAATGTGATGGGATATAAGCATAACATACATGTGAACATTCTCTTCTTACATTATCCTACACATTGCATGGAGTTGTCATGTCGGCCATCTTAGTGTGTACAAGCCATCGCCCAGTTTTACCTCCTATTGCGTTTGACACATACCACTAATAATATGACACATGAATAATATTTGGTGCAACATGATGGGGAGACATCAGATTACAGCGTGCTATGCTCTGTTTTCATCAAATTTATATAATTTATATATAATTTGTTTACCTGTGTCAGACGTACTTCTAATAATAGACAGTGCATCAGTTTGACATTTTACACATTAAAAAAAAGTGTCCATTGATACTTCGTGAGTGATGGTAGAAAAGCTCAAATATCTAGCTTTTTGTGTAGTCTGCCGAAAAGGACGTTGTTGTCCTATATATCTGGGATGTATTCACCAAATTTCATTAGATTTGCTGCCATATTATTTACTATACGTGTCAAACGCTCCAAGTGGTGAAACTGTCCGATAGCATGTACAAACTAAAATGGTGGAGATGGCAACTCAATGCTCTGCATAATATACCCTAAGAAGAACAGGGTCAGATATACTTTACCGGTCTATATATATTCAGTCACATGTATGATTCTACTATATTTGAAACAAAAAGTCATATTCTATATAAAGTCAGTCCTTAACTGTACAATACAAGATCTGATTTGAGCAACCCAGGGGCGGATATAGAGGGGAGGGGGGGTTCCGGGTCTGAATTTAAATGCCGTAAAACACAAGAAAATGAATTTCGAAGAGCCCCATAGTTGCGAACGGTAACTCTTGCAATGACTCCCGTACCGTCCGTAGCTAGCTACGGACGGTACGGGAGTAGATTGCAAGAGTTACCTTCGCAACTAGACAACCGCCCCCCGTTCCCCAAATGCTGGATCCGCCCCTGCAACCAGTACAAATAGCGAATACATGCTGTCCGATAAAATGTCGTCTCCTGCATTGAATAGATGTGTATATCCGAATGAAAACTGTTTCATTGGTAGCGTTTCATTGGTTGAACAACGTCACATGGTGTCACTGAATATCATCAGTGTAATGCTGCAACATAAACAAGTCTGCGGTCCTTTCAATGTTCACCAAGTTATATTTTCCTGTCCTCTAGCATAAAACATTACCTGTAGCCAATTTCATCAAAATTGCAAAGCATACTTATCTAGCAAAGCATACTTATCTAGCAAAGCATACTTATCTAGCAAAGTATACTTTGATGGAGTAATCATTTATTTTTGCCGAAATGCATTATTTTCATATAGAACTAATGACTGCATATATTTGGTGATTGAAAGTATGCAGAATTATTATACGGAATTTATTACATTATCACAGCCAAAATGGCTGTGATAATGTAATAAATTCAGTCTAATAAAAGTTAATAATTTTATCCTTCAAAGTATACTTTGCTAGATAAGTATACGTTGCAATGTAGGTGAAATGGGCTACTGATTGCCACGCTCCTGTCTTTTGATATTGAGTTAAATTGGAAGCATAAGTTCATAAGAGACTTACATTCAACTTAACTCTTTGCATGCTAGCGGCGAAAATATCCGCCGAACGAATTAGGAGTATATGTTTTATTTCTCTCTGTAAATGTCTTGAAATTTCATTAGAATTGTGCCCTCCGGACACAATTCTAATGAAATTCCAAGACATATTCATGACATTTATAAGGAGAAATAAAAGAAAATATAATGAATTGTCATCTGCTAGTTTTGAACTATTTATAGCCCACAAATTTCCCAGCATGCAAAGAGTTAAAGTCTTCCACTGACCCTTTCAACTGGTTAACCCTTACACCGCTATATTATTTTTTGTCGTCTGCTGTTTATTTTCTATTTTCCATTTTTATCACCAAAAACAGGCTTTGACAGCACTTTAGAATAATTTCCGACATGCTTTGACAACACTTTAGAATCATTTCCGACATGCTTTGACAGCACTTTAGAATCATTTCCATTGAAAATGATTCTGAAGTGCTGTCAAACCATGTTTTTATTGAGAAATAAGGCAAGATATAAAAGCAACAGCAGACAACAAATTGTTGTGTGTAGCGGTCTAAGGGTTAAAGTAATGTGTGTGTGCTCTATGACTGTAAACAACTCATGTACACGTAGCTTGCTTGTAGACATCATATTTAATCAATACATTTTGCACCATTTTTATAGACCATATATATAGTGTATATATGAACATACATTGTATATAATGTAAATATGTATATACTGTATATATCATTATGTAAGTTAATGTAAACCATTTGTGGCTCTGACTGAAGAAATGGAGCTGATGGATTTTGCAACCAGTGTAGATCCAGATCAGCCTGTACATCAACACAGTGTGATCAGGATTTGCACTGTTCATCAGTGCATCAATGAAACACCCGTCATGCTTCTAACAAGCACAATAGTTTGTTATCAAGCTACATGAGTGTACAGAGCCCCGCAGGGTTCGTAGAATTATTTTTTTTATTAATTTGTTCCCACGAAATAACAATTTGTTCCCTCAATTTAACAATTTGTTCCCACAAATTAACAATTCGTTCCCACGAATTAACAATTTGTTCCCACGGGAACAAATTGTTAATTCGTGGGAACGAATTGTTATATCGTGGGAATGAATTGTTAATTCGAGAGAACGAAATTGTTAAATTGAGGGAACAAATTGTCATTTCGTGGGAACAAATTTGTTAATTTGAGGGAACTAATTGTTATATTGTGGGAACGAATTGTTAATTTGAGTGAACGAATTGTTAATTTGAGTGAACAAATTGTTAAATTGAGGGAACAAACTTATTTCGTGGGAACAAATTAATATAAAAAAATCCATGTCTGCTGTGGGGCTCTGTAGGAGTGTGCTATTTGATTTGCAGCTACACTGGTCACAAATTACATCAGCCCCATTTCTCCAGTCACAGCAACATTTTAGTCAGAATGAAATGGCAATTTAGATGTGCAGATTTGCTATATTTGATGTAAATTGTATGTCTGTATAATAAAACAAATGATCGCTGTAACTTGTTAGATTCCAAATATCACTCATAAATGAAATAAACACTGCATTATTGCTAATTATCCCCTCGCCGATAGGCAAGAGATAGTCCACGCACGTACTTAGTAACACCTTTCATTTTTCAATAACGTATGAACCGCTTCACCAATTTTGATAATATTTGGTCACAATGTGTGTCTAGGGATGGTGCTTTGTTTTGCATACGACCCATGTCCCACCGTCCACGGTCAAGGTCACTGAGGACTTATGTATATTATCAAGGCTGCCGGCGAAGGGATTAGCTTAGTGATAACGATGGTTTTTGAACAGTGTTGATCCTGTATGATCCGCTAGCATGTGCACGGATATTGAGCTCTTTATCTGGGACGTTTCCCCAACGAAACAGCGAACAGTGTAGGCCCTGATCAGACTGCGCGGATGCGCAGGCTGATCTGGGTCTACACTGGTCGCAAGCTCAATAACCCCTTTTTGTCTGGCAGGTCTGATAAGTGCATTATCCGGTGTAGTCATTTAGCATACTGTGTCGTCAATTTATCTAGGAAGTGTAATTACGCTGGGGGGATATTCTGTGTATATATATGTATATGATAAGTGCATTATCCGGTGTAGTCATTCAGCATACTGTGTCGTCAATTTATCTACTAGGAAGTGTAATTACGCTGGGGGAATATTCTGTGTATATATATGTATATATATCTTGTCAACAACTCGTGTGAATGTCACAGGTTGAAGTATTAATGGACAAAAGTCTATAAATGCATTAAATATATACTGAAAGGATAAAGAAACGCAGGGTAAACATTTAAGGTGATTTAAAGTGATGTGTTTGCTGTTATATACAATATTTTATATGAGTATTAAAAAAACATCTTTAGTCAACACATTACCAAAATTGCATTAGGTTTTGACCGATAATTCATTAGTAATTGAATCACAATTGACGGTACCCCCCAATATCGCACAGTGAAATCCACTGTTTTGTCAGTATCTCGTATGACCCCCTCGCGCATCTGTCGCAGCCCTGATTCTCTTGTGCATGGAATTCATCAGTGCATTTATCCTTCTTATTGGGATATTGTTCCACTCTTCCAACAATGCAGTCCTTAGTTGGTCGAGATTAGAAGGGGTATTCCGACACCCCCTTATCCTCCACCTGTCAAGTTCGTCCCACATATGTTCGATTGGGGACAAATCGGGACTGTACGCTGGCCAGTCGAGTGGGTTAATGTTATGGTCAGCGAGAAAGTCTTGACAAACTCTGGCTACATGGGGCCGGGCATTATCATGCTGGAAAATTAGTTGACGCTGTTGCACAAATGGAACAACAACCGGGCGGAGGATTTCATCCCTATCCCTTACGGCGGTTAAATTCCCGGCTACCACAATCAACGGTGACTTTACCCCGTGAGATATCCCTCCCCAGACCATAACCGAGCCACCCCAAACCTATCCCTCTCAAGAACGCAAGCGTCGGCGAAGCGTTCCCCACGACGTCGGTATACACGACGTCGACCGTCCGGACGAAACAGAGTGAACCGGGACTCATCTGTGAAAAAGACTTGTCTCCATTGCCTCATTGGAAATCGTCTGGGAGCATGTGCCGCCAACCAAGCCATACGACGCGCGCGACGTGCACTAGTGAGAGGCAGACCAACGTAGGGACGACGTGCTCGCAGACCAACCTCGCGCAATCGATTTCTTACAGTTTTGGGGTAGTCCGGGAGCAGAGAGGGTTAACCCTGCATTGTTGTATTAAGTTGCTTTTACTGTTGATTTTTGTAGCTAAGGGTCTATACTTTCAGAAACTGCTTGATGACATGTTGTCACCCTTGAGCAATTTGAGAAATTCAAGATGGCGTCCAAGATGGCCGCCATTACCTATAAATGACCATAACTCCCTAACTATTCACCATAGGAAGGTGATTTTTATCTCTATACCTAGGTTTTAGGGTCAAGCTATCCATTAGAACTAAGTATTATGTTAATATCGTATTACATTATGGTAATTTAATCCAAGATGGCTGCCAAGATGGCCGCCGTAACACTAAAACTGGCATATTTCCTTAACTATTTACTCCAAATTAGTTGTGAAGGTGTCTATCACTGGGTATTTTGGAGACACATCTATCTGTATCAGATCAAAGTTCATATACTGATGATGTCATCTAGAAATCCAAGATGGCTGCCAGTTTACAAGCACTGGTATATCTTCTATACTATTCAATCTTGGGGAAATATGAAAAGGTAAACGACCATAGGTGTTATATTATAACAAATGTTCTTTAATTTTAAATCTGAATTCTCACACAGACTACCAAAAGCATATTATGCAATTTGTTTTAGTCATCCTTTACCCAAACATATTCCGTTGAGTCCAACTCGGGTGGATTCTGCGCTTCCAGTGAATGCCATACCAAAGCCTGATGGTGAGCTCTTTTAACATTTTCCTTGAATGCCTCAGTTGTTGGTGGCAAGGTACACAACTTCGGTGTTGATGACGCTTTGCCTGTTTTTGACAGCCATACCTTTAACCTTGTCTCTGACATTGTACTACAGTTTGTTTGTCCATAGCACGCGGAAATGAAGGAGGTAGCCTGTTGAATAACAGATTCCATAGAATGCCCTGGTGCATCCAACAAGTTAAGTGAGTGCCCCGATCGAAGTGTTTTGAGTACAGTGGCCTTTCTAATTCCAAAATAGGAGGCAACGGTGTCACAGCCCGAAAGTGCATGTGCCGGGAGTATTCCTTCGACTATCTCAAAATGCTTCTGCACAGTTTTGCCTATATCAACCACCGTCCTTTCTTTGATGGGGGACTCCATCAATACAACATTCTTGAGATTTGATATGTGATGATAATGCAGCAACAGTACAAAGACGTCAGTGTCATCGGCAACAACAGTGATTTTGCTTTCTGAATTTTCCGCGGCACAACTCAAGACCTGTTGGACAATGACGTTATCTGCTTCTTCGTGTAAAGTTGCCAGATCTGCCCGTGAAATGACAACTCCACCTTCACTGATTTTGATTGGCACTGGATCTGCTCCTGTTACCACTAACTTGTGATGTCGTGTTTTGTCCTCGTGAAACTTCTTATCCTGGACTAGATCATCAACTATCAGTTGCATCAGTTGCTTCTTGTTTTTGGAAGAGGCTAGTAGAATCTTCTGCGCTGGAAGTTTACTGTTGACTTGCAAATGATGAACCCTACTGACACCAGTTGCCCTAGATCCTCTGGTGACACTCTTTGTGCTGTAATCATAGTATCTGTCAAATATCAGATACACGTCCTCGACCCGTAACCTTTTTCCTATGGCATATTTGAAGTTCGCTATATAGTCCTTGACAGACCCATCAGCAGGCCAAGGAACTACACAGAGTATTGCTGAGCCATCGAGCACACTAACATTTGCACCATCAGCAACTCTATCAGACACCTCAACTTGGAGAATTTTCTTCAAGGTAGATTTCGATTTCGCAATCCTCATATCTCCAGTATCATCAAACATGGACGTTGGAACTGGCGCAAGTTCATGACCAAGCACATCCTTAATGTCAATGTCCCACCCACACTAGCCTGTAGGCCAATCACCCTTGAGTAAATCAAATTGGTATCAAATACTTTCGCAGCTCCGACCTTCACATGCTTCCTTGCATGATCCATAGTAACAACCTTCTTCGTGATGGTTTCATAAAGTCCCTGTGGTAACCGACTTTCGAAAACTTTGATTTGTTCAGTCCCGATTGTGACAGCATTGTGGACATTGACTTCAGTTGAACCAATCTGGCCGCTAACTACATTGATTATACCACTGGGGTGTGCCGCAGAATCTAAAGGATTAATGCAAGTGTCGAGTTTTTGTCTGATTCCATCTCGGTCTCTCTTGTCGTCAGCGATCCTGGCTTTTGCCTCTTCTTTGTGTGTTCACCACCTTGCTTCATCCATCATGCCATCCAGATCAGATTCAAACCTGCTGCATGCATGCAGACTAAGGGCCCATACCTTCGGCGTTTCTGGCTTAAGCGTGATGCCAACTATCCCCCCCCAGGAGCATGCCCATACCGCATGGAGGTCGTCTCAATCATCATATCGCTCCAGATGCCATTCCATAAGCCAGCAGAATGGTGCATGACATGTGGTATCCGCTCCATCTCACGAAGGTAGCACAACCCATATCTCGCAGAGTTCACATGCCCCGCAGCAAAGAAGTATGGTAGCATTTGCTTGTAGGTTGCCAGATGAAGTGGCCAGTCACCTTCGCGCTCAGCCCGTCACGAATCATGGTGTAGCAGGACAGGTTTTTATCAAGACATCGACCCAAAGTTTGGTAGTTTGACTCTTGCTGGCTTCGGTTTCGAGAATTTGCATGAGGTCACCACTGCAATGTAGTGGTTTATCCTGAATGATTCCGCGAAGTGCCTCTTCAGCTAGCTACCATTCGTAATGCTCTGCGTTCTGGGGAAAACTTTTATTGTTCATACTTCATATTGTTCTACACCATTTATGATACACATAGCTGATATTTAGATTAGGAGTTACTATATATGAAGCTGCATTAGCTATTTACTGTATGGGATTTGATTTTGCATGAGTTAGTTGGTGTGAATAATGAATATCTTATAATACATACTATGATTGACAAAAGTGATATTAACATTGTTCTATGAATTAGGACATCATCCAAAGTATTTTATTTCACACTATTTAATTTGGGAAATGTCAAATTCACCATGATTTTGACCATAAATCACAAATTGGCAACTTTTGTGATCAGTAATCACAAAATGAACATGCTAATTGTGTTTATCATCCTTGAAAACTCATAAAAAGAGTTATCATTTGTTATTTTATGATGTATAGTTCAGAAGTTAGCATGTACCAGGATTTCTATGGCGGCCATCTTGGATTTGTCAAATATGGCCGCCATAGGATGTTTCAAGCTTGTCTGCCGGTGGTTCATGAAATATCTATACAATATATACGCACTGTGAAAAAATCAAAGATTTAGTACAAATGAATGAACGATTTTTCAGTTAACCAACCCTACTATTAGGGAGTTATGGTCATTTATAGGTAATGGCGGCCATCTTGAATTTCTCAAATTGCTCAAGGGTGACAACATGTCATCAAGCAGTTTCTGAAAATAGAGACCCTTGGCTACCAAAATCAACAGTAAAAAAAACTTAATACAACAATGCAAGGTTAAGGGGAAAAATGGCAGTTGACTCCCAGACTAGGGGTGAATGTGGCGACTATGATTGCCTACCGTGTTACTAGTGGTTTCAGTGGCAGTAACGTGGCGATTACGTAGGTGGGCGAGACGAATAGCCCTGTCTTGACGTCGCGACGTTACGCGCGGACGTCCCGGTCTCGGTCGGTCGGCAACCCTTCCGGTCTCTCTCAGACGACGGACAAGACGTTCTATGGTGGAAACATTCACACCGAACTGCATAGCAACCTGCTGTTGCGTTTGACCTTGCATTAGCAATGCAATAGTCTGACCCCTCTGAACTTCCCTCTGAACTTCCGTCAGACGTACCATGATTGTGAGAGATATACATTCAGTGTAAATAGCGGAAAACGATGTGTATACATCAAGCGTATCAAGTGATATGACAAAATGTATCATCATGCTGCACGTGTTTTTGGCTTTTTATCACTTTCTCTATGTGGTACGGTGCATTACACGGTTGAGTAACTTTAGGCACAGGTTTGGGTGCACAGTGACCAAGATAGTCGCCTGACCGGTTTTCATAATTTTAGGCCAAGCATTTAAATAATTATTGCGTATATTGTTACCCTGCGTTTCTTTATCCGTTCAGTATACTTAAAAGTATCAGTAATTAAAAAACTAATGAAAGCCTGTTTGTTTACTGTCTGTGATAAGCAACATCTTAGCACACAGTACAAAAACAACCTTTACTGTATTATTATTTAATTACCGATACTTTTAGATTCATGTATATTGAATGTATTTATAGACCTTGGTCAGTTTCTTCAACCTATGGTGAATGTTAGTCATCTACTTTGTTCAGATTTAGACAATTACTTGGTTCCTGGAGCTCCAGATAAGCAGTACATTTTGACTCAGAATCATGAATTCTAGAACCTTGTAGAGCTGTGTCTCTGATGATGTTTTAGGTGTTCAATATTTGAGACAGGCCATGTGATTTTGTGCCTAATAACATGGTGGGTGGCAGGTGGGAGCATGCGATGGGTAATTTAAATCGGGATTCATCCTTACCGGAAACCAGTAGCCTATTTCATCAACATTGCAAAGTATACTTTAGTAGCAAAGTATACTTTGAGGGAGAAATTTTCAATTTTATGATAAATTAATTAATTTTTAGCCATTTTATTTTGAGAAAAAAATCCAGGCTATTGGATTGGCGAAAGCCGGGCGGGTGGGCGGCGTCCACAATCAATGTTAAGTTTGAGTCCATTTCTTTGTTACTGTACCACTTAGGACCACCAAACTTTCACAGCTTCATAATCAAGGGGTGCCCACCACATATCACTATCCAACATGTTACTTCTTTTGAACTTGACCCATTTTTTCCGCGCAGTCGACTTAGCCATTTTCAATGTTAAGTTTTCGCGTTTACAATGTTAAGTTTTCGTGTTTAAGTTCATTTCTTTGGTACTGTACCACATAGGACCACCAAACTTTCACAGCTTCATAACCAAGGGGTGCCTACCACATACAACTATCCAACATGTGACCATTCTTTTACCTTCACCTATTATTTCTACGTAATTGACTTAGCCATTTTCAACGTTAACTTTTTAACGTACATAAATTTTTTGGTTAAAACTTTTTTGTTATACTATATCTCTGCAACTGCTTCGCCCATTACCTTGAAACTTCACATGGGTATTTATCATCGTCCATATTTTCATTCTAACCCCCAACCGTGCGGCCCCTGTGCGCAATGTCAAGGTCAAATTACTTTGAATTTATTTGTTAAAGTTTTTTCGTGTACTATATCTCTGCAACTGCTTCACCCATTACCTTGATACTTCACATGGGTGTTTATCATCATTGTCGCACCCGCTTGCGTAAAGCGCGATATCGTCGGCATTTTGGCATACGTCCGTCCGTCCGTCCGTCCGTCCGTACGTCCGTGTGTCCGGTTAAAGTTTTTTCGTTAAAGTTTTTCCATCTACTATATCTATTTTTTGTGTGTCCATGTCTCGCCCCAAGGCGCGACATGCAGGCCACGGCCATCTAGTCTACAAAAAATGGGTATAATTATGTTATCCAAGTGTCCATGCTTGGAAAAAACCTGGCCTTCGTGGCTTTGCCTCGTTTCTTGTTATTATACTGAATTTATTACATTATCACAGCCAATTTGGCTGTGATAATGTAATAAATTCAGTATAATAAGTCTGCATACTTTTAATCATGAAATATATGCATTTGTTAATTCTATATGAAATAATGTATTTCAGGAAAAATAAATGATTACTCCCTCAAAGTATACTTTGCAATGTTGATGAAATAGGCTACATACCGGATACCTGGTTTGGCCCTCATGTACGTCTTTGTCTTTCTTGTATGTGAGAGTTGAAACTGGTTATTATAGGAATGAATGGCCCGGAAGGCCTCGCCCAGTATTCCCGCGACTTTTCCAAGTTTATATCCCCGATAAATTCAACAAAAAGGCCATTCATTCCTTATAATTCCAGTATTTGGAATAAATTCATCAAGAAAATGTGTTTATTTTCCGTTTTCTTAAGAATTATTTTAACTGCGCCTGACGGTTACGGAAAGTAGTTCGGCATGGGAGTTTACTGGGATATAAATTTTGGACAGAGACTTGCTACGGACCAATCAAACGTTAGGGAATTGTGCAAATATTTTTGTGCTGGAATTATATCCTTATATGAGTAATATAATTATTCATAATCGTATTACTTTTAGGGGAAGGTGCCAAGTGACTTTGGTGTGTCATGGACCTGGCACCAGGTCAGGTTATCCTAATTTCAGGGCTGAATATATTGTTTTTTCCATTTATATATTTATTTCTGATTTTGGGATTTTCTCTCCAATGCAGCATTGGGATCAAACCAATTGGCCCGGCCTTAAATGACTTAGCTGTTGATAGGCCGTTAATCACCACCGCCTAAGAATATGTGCAATTTCTATAGTCGTGACATTTTCTGTAAATGACGTCGAAAGATAACGAAACTTTCATAGCAATTCCACATTGGCTATCAAAGTTTCGCATCTTTCGACGTCATTTACGGAAACTATCGTAAGTCTTGTAAGCAATTTACATGAAATATCACACATGTTCTTAGGTAAAATTCACTTATTTGAGCTGCAAACACAGCTCAACTAAGTAAATGTTCAACTTTATTACAGTATTACTGAATCAATCACTGCATATTTTCACATTGCTGAGCGTATTGTGTGCTCCCACTTTGGAAATTCAATGCCTATTCTGCTAAAATAAGTGTGTAAAACAGGCCAATACGCACTTTATCTGAAGCTCTGCTGGTTCTCGATACAGACGGACTGTTTGTTTGGCGACCACATGTAGGAGCTTCTGCAAGATAAGTCACTGTGGTCTCTACTGGTCTAAATCGGCAAATGGACAGCAATACTGAATGTTTGCCTTTGGTTTCTTAACAGACGGTGGGCTCTTATTAGAGGTGGTCTTGAAGACAGGTTTGACTGTATGCGTGAAAGTTTTCATGCACTTGTAGTCGGCACCCTGCTCGTCTGGGGGCCGTTTCACTAAACTTCGTACGACTAAAATTTTCGTAGTGCAAATTTAGGATTTGCATTTATTGAGCATAGGCTGCATACATGTAAATCCAGTAATTGTTTACAAGAAAACATTTTTGATATCCTGTCAATATGACCTAATCACTGGGTATGAATATGTGCGGTCGCTGGGGTTATTTTTTTGCATTTTAAAGCCATTTGTAGGTGTTCACGGGATAAATAGAATAGTAGGTTAGTGCCATGAATGGGAAAATATCTGGCGCGGCACGGAAACGGGATGTGCTCGGCAGAACCTCGCCCATCCCGTTTAATTTCTAAGCCTTGCCAGATATTTTTTCCCATTCACGGCACTAACCTACTATTCTCTGTTTAGCAAGTTTGGTGAAATCGGCTACTGGACCTATGCTTAGCGAATGTGTTGTAAAGTACATTTTCGCAGTGAAGGGAGAGAACTCATATCAAGTAATACAACTATGCGACAGTTTTGTGTGGTTAGTGGAATTGGGCGAAAATGAAATGAATGTGCTCCACAGAGCGGTAAAAATAAATCAAAACAGAAAATTGGCACCGAAATCTCGGTCGTTTGAAATGATCTAACGAGAAAACAAGTTAGATTTTTGAATATTTCATTGTTTTGGGTCAAGTAAAATAATTCTGAATGGCGCCTTTTTAGCTCACCTGAGCGAAGCTCATATGAGCTATTGTTACCGCAATGTGTCCGTCGTCCGTCGTCCGTCGTCGTCCTCGTCCTCGTCCTCGTCCGTGAACATTTTCAAACGTCTTCTCCTCGGTAACCATTGGGCCTATAGTTACCAAACTTCATGGTCATGGTCCTTAGGTAGGGGGATTACACAATTGTTAAAATGACGTCATTACGTAATCCAAGATGGCCGCCGTCTAAAAATAGCACAAATTCTTCAAAAATCTTCTCAAGAACCGCCAACCGGATTTCGACAAAACTTGGTAGGAATGATCGATGTACAATGCTCTTTCAAAGTTGTTAAAATGGTGACCCCGGGGTCAAAAACGGGCGTGGCCCGTGGGGTCAAATTGGGTCAAATTTTGTTTTTGACCGAATATGGTCATGTCATATATCAAATCGAAGGTACAAATGAGGCGATCACTCTGGTGCATTTTTTGTCAAAATCGGATGGTTATGTCATCCAAGATGGCCGCCGAAATGTCAAAAGGTCGTTCTTTTATTAGAGATTTCAAAATTCTTCTTCACATGAACCGCTTGGCCCATGGTAGCCAAACTTAAATGTTATGGTCCATGGGTGAAGCCTTTTCATATTTGTTAAAATGGAGGTCATAGCTAATCCAAGATGGCCGCCGTCTAAAAATAGCATACATTCTTAAAAAGTCTTCTTCTCATGAACCGCTAGCCGGATTTCGACGAAACTTGGTAGGAATGATCGATGTACAATGCTCTTTCAAAGTTCTTAAAATGGTGACCCCGGGGTCAAAAATGGGCGTGGCCCGTGGGGTCAAATTGGGGTCAAATTTTATGTTTGACCGAATATGGTCATGTTATATATCAAATCGAAGGTATCAATGAGGCGAACACTCTGGTGCATTTTTTGTCGAAATCGGATGGTTATGTCATCCAAGATGGCCGCCGAAATGTCAAAAGGTCTTTCTTTTATTAGAGATTTCAAAATTCTTCTTTACCTGAACCGCTTGGCCCATGGTAGCCAGACTTCACAGTTATGGTCCATGGGTGAAGCCTTTTCAGATTTGTTAAAATGGAGGTCATCGCGAATCCAAGATGGCCGCCGTCTAAAAATAGCATAAATTCTTAAAAAATCTTCTTCTCATGAACCGCTAGCCGGATTTCGACTAAACTTGGTAGAAATGATCGATTTACAATGCTCTCCCGTGGGGTCAAATTGGGGTCAAATTTTATTTTTGACCTAATATGCTCATGTCATATATCAAATTGAAGGTATCGATGAGGCGATTGCTCTGGTGCAAAATTTGTCGGAATCGGATAATATAACTTCCATGATGGCCACCAAAAGGTCCATTTATTTGAGATTTTGAACGTCTTTTTCTCAGGAACCACATGGCCGATGCTGGCCAAACTTCATAGGAAGTTAAGATCCTTGGGTGAAGCATTTTCAGATTTGGTAAAAAGAGAGTCATCTATTAATCCAAGATGACCGCCATCTAAAAATAGCACAATATTTTTTAAAACTCAATGTCACATTCTCCTCTGGTGTTCATGGAGTCAGGTGAGTGAATTAGGTCCATCATGGCCCTCTTGTTATTATTTATGGAAACATACTTGACGTTCAATATTGCTAAAGTTTATTATGTTTAATAGCCAAACATAGGTCGGCAAAAACATTGAAAGTGTGCCTGTATACTAGTTAAATAGAGAATAGTAGGGTAGTGCCGTGCATGAATGGGAAAAAATATCTGGCAAGGCTCAGGAAACGGGATGGGCGAGGCTCTGCCGAGCACATCCCGTTTCCGTGCCGCGCCAGATATGTTTTCCCATTCACGGCACTAACCTACTATTCTGTTTATCCCGTCAACACCTACTAATGGCTGTAAAATGCAAAAATGGTATTGACTGGATGTCAAAAATGTTTCACGGCACCGTGTTTCACGGCACATACGCACTGTGTTGACGGGATAAATAACGTTTCGTGTCTCTGATTGTTATGTGTATGCGTTGTTAATAAATTATAACTGAAATACTATATTAAAATATGTGCAATCTCAATATAGTCGTTGGTTATATAATGTATACAACTTTTTGTGTACCCCTGTAGCCTATTTCACCAACATTGCAAAGTATACTTATCTAGCAAAGTTTATTTTGAGGGAGTAATCATTTATTTTTCCGGAAATGCATTAGTTCATATAGAACTAACGACTGCATATATTTGATGATTAAAAGTATGCAGAATTATTATAGTGAATGTATTACATTATCACAGCCAAAAAATGGCTGTGATAATGTAATAAATTCAGTATAATAAAAACGAATAAATTTATCCTTAAATTGAAAATATATTACGTTATCACAGCCATTTACATTATCACAGCCAAAATATCGGTGATAATGTAATAAATTCAGTACAATAAAAATTACTAAATTTATCCTTAAATTGAAAATATATTACATTATCACAGCCATTTACATTATCACAGCCAAAATATCGGTGATAATGTAATAAATTCAGTATAATAAAAACTAATAAATTTATCCTTAAATTGAAAATATATTACATTATCACAGCCATTTACATTATCACAGCCAACATATCGGTGATAATGTAATAAACTCAGTATAATAAAAATGACTAAATTTATTCTTAAATTGAAAATTTCTCCCTCAAAGTGTACTTAGCAAGATAAGTATACATGTACTTTGAAATTTTGGTGAAATCGGCTACAGGAGCTACATTAGTCGGCATAGGTAAGCCTTATTTTCTCATGACGGTCTGTCAGTTGCCTTCTACGAACGCCATATCGGTAAGGATAACTGGTGGAAGACTCGGACCGGTGACACAAAATAATGCCCATTACAAAAAAATCCATTACCCCACCCACTTGGTCTCATACAGTACTATGTTCTATAAAAAAGGCCCAAAAATTACTAAAAAAATTCCATTACCCCACCACTTTGTCTCATACAGTACTATGTTATATTACATAATAGAACATAGTACTGTATGAGACCAAGTGGGTGGGGTAATGGACATTTTGTAATGGGCATTATTTTGTGTCACCGGTCCGAGTCTTCCACCTGTGCATGCGATGGGTACTTTAACGATGACGTTCATCCGTAGAGGAATCCCGAAATTCTTGGTTTGGCCTTCAGGTACATTTTTATCATTTTTGTACGTGATAGTTGAATCATCAGGCCCGTACGCAGAGGGGGTGCGACGGGTGCGTACGCACCCCCACCCCCCAAACCATTTAAACACGACCGGTCTGTATAGTAGTATTTGGCAAAAGGTGTAGATCCAGATGAGCCGGCTCGTGACGAGCCGTCTCATCTGGATCTGCACTTTTTGCAAGTATTTTTCATAATTTTGAGAACAAAAACACCCCATGTGAAAATCATTTCTGATGATTGGATTGGGTTGCAAAATTAACATATCAAAATTCGTTCCATTCAAGTGTTTATCCCTTTGCGCCGTCGATAACGCACCCCACTAAATGAATTTCTGCGTAGGGGCCTGATCATGTTATGCCAATTGTACGAGTAGCAAGATTAGTATTACTTTTAGGGTTTGAGCTAAGTGATTCTGGTGTGAGATGACAACACAATGCACCATGTGGTATATTATCCCGTACGTGCCGTGGAACAGGATGCCGTGAAACATGTGAAACATGCGTATGAATATGTGCGGTGACTGGGGTTATTTATTTTGCATTTTAAAGCCATGTGTAGGTGTTGACGGGATAAATAGAATAGTAGGTTAGTACCGTGAATGCGAAAAAATATCTGGCGCGGCACGGAAATGGGATGGGTGTTTCGTGAGCCTTGCCAAATATGTTTTCTCATTCACGGCACTAACCTACTATTCTAGATATCTATCAACACGACCGTGTTCAGGTAGTTATCATATGCATGATTTCATCACCTCAAGGAAGCAAATACCTGCCTATTCAGTACGTGGTCAAGATTTCCTAGTATTCAGTTTGAAGTCTCAATACGTTCGCGTAAGAAATGGGCTTACTTCCATTCGGGAGTCGGCTAGGAGATCAGGAGCTACACTGGTCAGAAATACAAGTTCACCAGTCACAGCCACATAATTATGAGACACGTCATTCGATTTTGTAACTACGTACATCTGCGATGTCAAGGTGTATGATCACGTGGTACTAACAACAACAACACGTACCGATTCAAAGTACGTATTCTTTTATAGTGTCCTTATTACGTAACGGATTTTGATGTAATATTGCGCATCAAACGCGTCTTGTTAAGCTGCATTTGGTGGTCTCTGTATGTTCGCCCAAACTTATGTCGTTTTTGCGAAGAATCGATTTCCGTGTCTCAGACACGGAAGTCGATTCTTCGCAAAGACGACATAAGTCTGTGCCAAACTCCCTAGACCACCACATGCAGCTCATGAAGACGCGTTTGCTGCGCCATATTTCATAAATATCCGTTGCATATTAAGGAAAATATCAAATAATACTTACTTTGGAGTGGACGACGTTGTTGTTGTTGTAACCAAGTGATCATGCACCTTGGATGTTGTAATATATGAATATGTAATATATTTACAGTAAATGGTATATTTTCGGTAATTTTCTTCAGAATTTGACACAAATTTCAGAGTGTATACGGAATATATAGTAAATACATGGTTAGTGCCGTCGAATATAAAATATATTCGGTTGAGCCTTAGACAGCTTTATTGGGGCGAGCTTTAGCGAGACCCTATAAAGTTGTCGGGGCGAAACCGAATTTATACCGCAACCATTGCTCCATGTAGCATAATAAAGGGGGTTGAATAAATGTTGTTTATATCTGAAGTAACCTAATATACCTGAAGTAGCCTAATATACATGAAGTACCGTTTTTGCCTTTATTTTTTCACCTTTGACCCCTAACCGTGGCCTATGATTGGTCAGTCTCAACAGCCAATTCAAGATGTCGGCGAATTTTAAAATCACTGTCGGTTCAGCTGAATTTTGTCCATTTTTACAGTATAATGCGATGTAACCAACGACATGGATATGTCCGTTATGATTGTAATGCTTATTATGACAACTGTGTAGTCTAAAACCAGCCAATATTGAACAGACAGCAATTTCGATTTTATAATTCGCCGCCATCTTGAATTTGGTGTTCAGACTGACCAATCAGAGGCCGCGATTAGGGGTCAAAGGTGAACATATAAAGGCAAAAACGGCACTTCATGTATATTAGGCTACTTCAGGTATATTAGGTTACTTCAGATATAAACAGCATTTATTCAACCCCCTTTATTATGCTACATGGAGCAATGGTTGCGGTATAAAATAATATATAGTGAGCATTTAACTTCATTTGCGGAAAATTTGTAAAACTTTGTAAATGTATTGCATGAAATAACGCAGTTGTCAGAAGGGACAAAATCGCATGGCTCATATTATGTCGACTCTATACACCACCGCCTGCGCTAATCCTTCCAATAATTGAATTTATTTGTACTTCAAAATGCTTGAATATTGTGCCTGCAATCAAGCAGCTTGATTGGCTGAGTCTGAGTTGTGCTACAGCTCATGCTCAGCCAATCAAGCTGCTCGATTGCGAGTCGAGATTGCGCCAATACGTGTTCAGCAACGTTGACATATTGGCAAGATTAACGCGGGCGGTCGTGTATGCGAGTGTCTGTTCAACGGGTGACGTTATTTATGGTTTGTGGATCATGTGATGAACATGATTGAAATAAACGGCTCGTGTTTTTGTGTAGCGGTAGTCAGTAGCGGATTCAGGGGGGGGGCCCCGGCCGGCCGGGCCCGGGGCCCCGGCCGGGCCGGGCCCGGCCCCCCCCCCCCCCCTTCAGAAATCCCTTTTTTTTTTTTTTTTTTTTTTGCGAAATATTGAACTTAGAATGCAGGAAATGGCTTCCTCAATTCAAAAAATTTCCGTGGGGGGGGGGGCATTCCCCGGACCCCCCTACCCAATTCCCTCGCACCGCTCAGTCGACGAACGAGCATATCCCGAATTTTGTTGTTGTTTTTTTTACGAAATATTGAGCGTAGAATGCAGGAAATGGCTTCCTCAATTCAAAAAAATCCGGGGGGCATGCCCCCCGACCCCCCTAGCCAACTCCATCGCACCGCTCAGTCGACGAACGAGCATCCCTCGTTCAAGTTCCATGTGGCTCCCCCCCCCCCCTTGGTGAAATCCTGGATCCGCTACTGGTAGTAACACGACAACTGTGACGACTACCGGATAGATTACACTGACAATACAGGGCGTACACCGTACGAGACGCAGGCCATGCGATTTCGTACCTGAGAGCATGTACGATTTTCCATGAGAACTATTTACAGAAACTGTGATATTTTGTGTAAATGACGGCGAAAGTTGACGAAATTCACATAGCAAATGCGATATAGAATCTATCGTAAACATTTTGAATACTATTTTTCATGACATTTTCTGTAAATGACGTCGCCAGATGACCGAATTTTCATAGCAAATGCGGAATTCAATTCCGCATTTGCTATGAAAGTTTCGTCATCTTTCAATGTCATTTACGGAAACTATCGTAAATCTAGTAAATATTTTTCATGAGATATCGCACATGTTCTTAAGTACAAAATCACATGGCGCGTCTCATATGAGTATCATAGCGTGAACCTCTCGAAACCGGACACCCTGGGAGATCCCCAGGTCGTCCGGCTTCGAGAGGTTCCAAGTGAGAAGGAACAGCATGAACCAGTTTTTGTCATTTTCAATCACGAACATACACGACAATGACAGCGAACCCCGTCTAAATGAAACACAATGTGGTCCCAGGATGTCCGGTTTAGAGAGGCTCTACTGTAACACAGTAGCCCGCCTAAATCCCTGGTAGTATATAGAGGGTATTGTACGGTATTGCATGAGTGATGATTTAACATATTCATTACACGATTACACATGTAATAATACATCAACACAAATGTTATATTCTACTTATTGTATAACCATATAATTATGCACCGATGCTGCTCTGATTTGTTTGCCACATTTAATATCAAACACATATAGTGTATAGTAGATGTTCATACATGTATTTGCAAGGAATATGACATATTTGTTCATCGAGTGTGTGAAATGTCCATGTCACAAAGAGGAGGAATGGTGCTTATTGGTTTTGCGACCAGTGTAGATCCAGATCAGCCTGTGCATCCGCACAGTCTGATCAGGATCTGCACTGGTACGCAATTCCATGAATGAAACACCCGACATGCTGCTAAAAAACGATATAGATCGTTATCAGGCGACAGGAGTGTGCTATTTGAACAGGAGCTACAGTGGTCATAAATCCCATAAGCCCCATTTCTCCAGTCACAGTTACATTAAAACAATGGAGTGTCACATGGTGTAAACAGTGTTGGTACCGGTGACAATTTCCCAATAGTTGGCTTGATAGAGGTGATTGGATTATTTTTCTTAGGAATAAGAGAACCTATGTGTCACATTGTTTAAATCCAGTGCAGACACATTGTATGTTATGAAAACGTAGGTTCTACAATACATTTAATTTTTCTATTCATGTGACTTTTAAATCGCAAATAATTTAGTGTTTTCTAACCTAAACTTTACAACCTATGGACCTCCCATGGTGTGCGATTCCCAGAGGTTCCACTGTAAACATTGTACAGTAAACAATGACTATCTTGATAAGTAACCGTGCGTGAAAGTAGGTCTTAATCTCCGGGTACCGGAATTTATCACGGCCTACATGTACCCATTGATACAAATTGACTGTAGTTTGACCAGTCCAGTGGTTGCAGTAACCAGCTTGCACCAATTTAACGCCGACCACCTATACTCACATCAGACTGATATGCGTTTGTAGACTGCACACATCACATAAACACCGTGCATATGCGATCTGTATACAGGAAACTTAAGTTTTAAATTATCCACCGTTTTCTAGAAAGGACACATTTAAAATGACGTACAGTGAAGTCTAGATTTTAATGAACGTCTCTTCCATCGTCATGGTCAGACACGTTCAGTAGCGGCAGTAGTGATGTTTCATTGACAACGCGCAGGCTGATCTGGAGCTACGCTGAACGCAAATTCTTAAGCACCGATTTTTCAGCCAACATGCTCCAGATAACGTTAACGATTCGTTAATACAACTGTCGGGTTTGTGCGCCAATTCGTTTTCACACAAATATTGTTATAGTGACAGGAGCATTTATTATGAAGACGACGGAGCTAGTACTTCTAGTTGGTATGTCTAATGTTACAATTTTCATTGCGTTCAGTTACAAACAGAAAGTGTCAATGTACATTTATTATATCATTAAGTTAAGATGTTATCTATGATAATGTCGGTGATATATACGTTGTATGCAGGTTACATAACTCGTTATAGTGTAGTCCATTCGTTTCATGTTGCTAGGTTAACCACTACCTACATGTATTATATAATTAAATGGGTATATCAGGACTTTTTTTTTTTAAATATACCATAACAAATAAAATCGTGTTTTCATCATGGCCCTGTGTAAAGTGGTTTAATTGAAGATGTATCATGATACTGGGACCGCGGGGTTGTTTCTGTTTTTCACCCTTATACATGCATATCGGATTGCCTATCTTGTTGTGCGTTCAACAAGATAGAACATTTGATACTTATGTACCGATATCGGTGAAAATTGAAACAACCCGGCGGTCCTAGTATCGCCATATCGTTATCACTCCCCCACCCCTTTTTTTGTTGATTTGTTAATCTTAGACCAACATATTCCTAATGCCTTGGTATATCAACATAAATGTGTATACATATGTAAATGTATATTCTATGCCATAAGTCATGTATCTGTTTTGTATTCATGTCTGTATCTGCTGTACATGCTCATGGGCCAATTGGCTTATTGCAACTAAACTTACATTATATATCTTCAATTAAACCACTTTACACAGGGCCATGATGAAAACACGTTTTTATGTTTTATATTATTTTTTCAAGATATCCTGATATGCCCCTTAAGGACCTGGGGGGCGTTTCACTAAACTTCGTACCACTAAAATGTTCGTCAGTGCAAAATTATGATAGTCTGTAAATTTCACATTAACACTGTTTTCTTGTAAACAATTATTGGATTTACATTTATTGAGCATAGGCTGCGTTTGCAGCCTATGCTCAATAAATGTAAAACCATCAATTGAAATTTACAGACGATCCTAGATTTTCACTTACGAACATTTTAGTCGTACGAAGTTTAGTGAAACGGGCCCCCTGATCATCATACGATTCAAACATAGTTGCTTCCCAAGTGTGATGGGATATGTGTATAGCATATATCTGACATTGCCTTGTTACTGTATACTATCAGTGGACCCTCTCTAAACTGGACTGAAACACATGCCCGTGTGCTTTGCATCATGAATACCGATAAACATCAGCGATATTTGACAGTGAAATCGGTCATAACTTAACACATCGATGTCGCAAGGATTTTCGGTTTAGAGAGGTTCCACGGTACATGCATATGGTTCATGGAGTAGCCAGCTCGGCTATCTGTGTGTGTTCAAGCCATCAACCAGTTTCACCTCTTTGACAAAGAATGAAAACTGCAATGTAGAACACATGCTACAATGTAGCTAATCATACGTAGAAAGGCCACGACAACATACTGCTATAAATTATATTGCACCGAACTGTGAAATATATCAGTTTTCTGGACAGTTTCGTGCCTGCTTTTTTAACAACACAAATGGCCATTGTAAATAGACTTGTAAACAGAAAAAGCACAGTGTGTTACCTTTGCCTGGTTGGCATGTCATATATGGCTGATATATAGAGAATAGTAGGTTAGTGCCGTGAATGGGAAAAACTATCTGGCAAGGCTCAGGAAACGGGATGGGCGAGGCTCTGCCGAGCACATCCCGTTTCCGTGCCGCGCCAGATATTTTTTCCCATTCACGGCACTAACCTACTATTCTATTTATCCCGTCAACACCTACAAATGGCTGTAAAATGCAAAAATGGTATTGACTGGATATCGAAAATGTTTCACGGCACCGTGTTTCACGGCACATACGCACTGTGTTGACGGGATAAATATATCAACACGGGCCATGTTTACTTTATAATGTTGTTTTATATATATTGAAGTGTATATATATATGTTGCAGATATATATATATATATATATATATATATATATATATATATATATATATATATATAACAACATTATATAGAGAGAGTAATTATGGCCCGTGTTTTGTATTTACATATAGCACAGTGAGTTATCTAATAACAGAATACATGTCATATATGGCTGATGTACATTTTTGAATGTTGTAAAAAATACACCGATATCTGATTGGCAGTACACCTTGGTGTAATATAATTTATAGGAGTGTGTTGCCATCGCTTTTCTACATATCGTTAGCTATATTGTATCATAAGTTCTACGTTGCATTTTCCGTTCTTCTTCAAACGCCACAAGCGGTGAAACTGGCTGATGACTTGAACATACTAAGATGTTCGAGCTGGCCACTCCATGAACCAGTAGCCTATTTCACCAACATTGCAAAGTATACTTTTCTAGCAAAGTATACTTTGAGGGAGTAATAATATATTTTTCCTGAAATCAATTATTTAATATAAAACTAACAATTGCATATATTTGATGATTAAAAGTATGCAGAATTATTATATTGAATTTATTACATTATCACAGCCAAAATGGCTGTGATAATGTAATAAATTTAGTATAATAAAAATTAATAAATTTATCATAAAATTGAAAATTTCTCCCTCAAAGTATACTTTTCTACTAAAGTATACTTGGCAATTTTGATGATATAGGCTACAGTTAGTACACTGTAACGAGGCAATGTTCATATATACGTATGTTATACATACTTCCCATCACATTTAGGAAGGGACTATGTTTGAATCAAATGATGATGAATGGTATGACGGGTCCTTAACCCTTAGAAGGCGGGAACCGAAAACTGTCGTCTGCTGTTGTAACTTATTTTTGCATTTTCTCTAAATAAAAACATGGTTTGGCAGCATTTTAGAATCATTTCCATTGGAAATGATTCTAAAGTGCTGTCAAACCATGTTTTTGATAAGAAAAATGGAAAATAAAAAATAAATAGCAGACGACAAATTTTAAATCAACACTGTAAGGGATAAAACCGATACAAATCATATCATCTGGTATTTGTAACCAATTTAATGTAAACTATATCACTAATATAATTAATTGGTATCGCTATTTATGAAGGTACAGGTGAAGACACGTGCAGCTGTCTCTGTCAAACTTTACTGACGTATAAAGATATTATGGTGAATTTTCAATTTTTATTTCTGATTTCAGAACTAAGTAAAGTACAGAATTTCATCATTTATTTAATTACGAAATAATATTAATAACAAATAAAACAAATTCAAAGATGGCAGCCATAAACTGTTAATTAATCTACTTTCCGTCCTTAAATGCTCATTAGTGAACCTAGAAAAAATATGAAATGTAAGAATGTATGCCGGAAATATTATATTTGCATAATATGGAGTCAAAACCTGCCGAATGTTATGGTAATGTTCATATGTGACGCACTGTAATGGACATAATAAGCACATTAATTCGTAGTTGCGAACGGTAACTCTTGCAATCTACTCCCGTACCGTCCGTACGGACGGTACGGGAGTAGATTGCAAGAGTTACCGTTCGCAACTAGTTATTTTGATAAATGAACAATATCTCTATTAACTCGGTGCCCAGAGATATCGTTGTGTATCTACACACATACCTGAATAGTCAAGGAATTGATCAGCATAATCATAATCACATTGTCAGTCCCACTCTTTTAACCCCCTCGGACCACATATTACATTTTTCCAGTCAGTTATTGAATTCAACTGGGTTACCATAAAATTCAATAAGTATGCAATTCATAATTCGATAATATCTTAAAACTGCTATTATTTTACACACATTGGGGGTACTGACACATACTTGATATCTACTTTAAACACAGTTCAATGTTTACAGTTCTGTGCCGTATATATGCCATAATGTGTGTACGGCCGCCATACAGAATGATGCCTATATATGGGATCTTACACGAATGTTGTTCTGAGTACATAACTCTAATTACATTTCATTACATAAGAGTTATGCCGGAGTAGTCTTTCCAAATGTGCGTTTGAAGCGTTCTTTGTTTACTTTCAACTTCGTGGAGAGTGACCTAAGCATTTTGCTAATACACACTTTATTAGGTATTATAGTAATGTTTTTGTTTCATTTTGAAGAATTGTCTCTCCATAACAATATAGCGATGTATGAACGTTAACGCCCTTCACGTTTTTTTCTATATTTTAGTCATAGTAAAAATGTGCGTAATAGCATTTAGACTTCGCACGGCGCGAAGTGTAAATGCTATTACGCACATTTTTACTGTGTAGCGTGGTGTAGCGAACATGAGTGATGCTATAATACATGTATGCTATTTATTTAACGAGTTAACTGATTTCATAAGAAATGAGGCTATGCAGATATTCTTATGAAATATGTCAACTCGCTTAATACATATCATATCATTTGGTAAAATCAACACAAATGTTAGAATATATTTATTGCATAAGCACATCATCATGATTTGAAGCTGTGCTGATTACCTGTTTTCTGTAGCGGGCTTTTTTGAATATTTTTTACACTAGTGTATTATGATTTTTATACTAGTGTATTATGATTTTTATTGTCTCGTCCACGAAAGCGGAAAGCGAGACATAGGTTTTGCTTTTCCGGAGTCGTCGTTGGCGGCGTCGTCGTCGGCGGCGTCATCATTCAATGTTAAGTTTTCGTGTTATGGTAATTACTTCACCTTATCAGCAAGTCATCAAACTTTATACATACCTTTACAATGATATGTAGATGGATATACGACTATTATATGTGTTTATCGGGCCCCAGGGTCAAGGTCAATGCGGAACAAGGCGGAACAAGGCGAGACATTTGATTCCACCGAATTCTTGTTACATCGTGTTATTACTCTGTGTTATTGACGTCATGTTTATGAAATAAATTGAAATAGTCATTTTGCAAACCATTGGAGACCGTTCTGGTGGCACATGACACATGGCACATCGCTTCGACCACGGAAATCCAGTCTAATACGATTGCAATATAATGTATAATGTATAATAGGTAACTATGAAATCAGGTTTACTTGTCCAATGCAAATGTCTATGTTGACATATTCAATCAGAATAAGTTATATTTGAGCGGGAGGCGATGCGTCCTAAGTTTAAAGCTATTGATACCAGTCTGAAAATGTGTTATGTAGCTCACAGTGTCTACCACAAGTCTGCATTTTATGTGAACTACTTTGTGAACTACTTGAATAGTACTTCACATCCCAAAGGTCTCTCACGATACTTCAAACAGAGGTCCTGTCTCTATAGGCCGTCATTAGAAACAACTGATATGACAGTTGTGTATGTTTTCTGATGTGTTAATAACAATACAATGGAATAAAGTTCAATTAAATAATATCTGCTAATTCAGATGAAGACTTTTGCATGTTTTATTACCCTACCCACTGAATTTCAATGGCAAAAACACCTACCTTAATAACACCATAAAACTATGGTACTTTTTCATTTTCTCTGTGTCAATGGTACCTGTTAGTGTTCATTAGACATGTTAATTGCAAATATGCCGATTATCTTATGTCTGCAGTCTATGATGCAATGTTAAAAGCAGAGTATTTTCAACTATTCCCCACACACACATTTTACAATGGGAATGTTACATGTAATGCATTTCATTTATGTTATGCACTGTCACTTACTTATAAATTGTTTAAATGCATATGCAACTACTTAGGCACTACTAATAGCTATCTGTGCACACTTCAGATACAGTGTGTCCGAGTGTTCGTCCGTCTGTCCATCCGCTTCGTATTTACTTAGTGAAGGCAACAACTACGCTATATGTCTCATTATACAAATCTCTCTCGGTGTATCAATGGTAATTGTACTTACTAGTGTTTGAAATATATGCTTCATGCCAATATTCTGATTACATAATGTCTACATCAGATCATGCAATGTTAAAATAAAATAGCTTTGACTATATATTCCCCACCCACTGAATTTACAATGACCATTTTACATGTAATAATTGTCCTTTCTTTATACGCTGCCAGATACTTATGAAATGTTCATATGAACGTGTAGCTACTAACACCTGTATATGTGGCTGTGACTGGTGAAATGGGACTTATGGGATTTGCGACCAGTGTAAATCCAGATCAACCTGTGTATCAGCACAGTCTGATCAGGATCTGCACTGTCCGCCATTCTATCAGTGAAACACCCATCATGCTTCTAAGAAGCACAATATATCGCTATCAGGGTACAGGAGTGTGCTATTTGATCAGGAGCCACACTGGTCGCAAATCCCGTAAGCCCCATTCCTCCAGTCACAGCCACATATTAGTTATCCACACACATTTAAGATACAGAATAGATGTCTGTTTGTCTCTCTATATGTACATTTAATATTTATGCAACCATGACAATTTTCATGATTACTATGTTGTGTATTCCAACATGAATGTCTCTGATATATACAATGATTACTCTCAGCTGTTGACAGGCCTATAAACACATTACGTAAAATAAATTAATAAATGTAATTATTACTGTCAATAGTATAGGTCGTAGGTAGTAATTTGCAAATTGGATATAGAAAGTATACCCTTTCTACCATGCTGAGTAGATGATTGTAGCACATATTTTTTCCATGTATGACACAGTAAATACTAAAATACAGAACATTAAGATAGCTGTAAATAATACGAGCAAGTTAAGCTGGGGTAAAACAGGACAAATATATTGTTATACACTTTCAAGATGACAGCCACGCAAGTAAATGAGTTTGTCTGACATAAAAATAAAATTAGGTAGTAGAACCGATGAAACTGGGATATATATATATCCCGGTTCCACATAATGTACACACTATTTATTGTGCATTCCAATAATATTCCCTCAACCCATTCCGAGTCATCAGCAGGAACAGGATTCAAATGTATAGTTGCACATGTACTTATAAAATGTATATAGTAAAATTGTATGTCTTTCATAACTACTGAAATACGATATGTGTCATACGAGAAAGTGTGCGCTCCAATGTGTATGACCGTCATCCATTACCAGTGTAAGTGCACACAAGTGCATGCCTCATGGCCATTGCATAATACAAGCAGGTATATTACTCCATTAGTCTCATTAGAGAGGCACCCGTTACGATACTGTATTTTATAAGTGAGGCATTGTAAGTAAATATTTAACCATTATTTCATAATAGTGAAATTTGATAACCTGTAAGGTTGATATATCATTTCATAATTTTCATATAAACAAATACATTGCATTGAAGGTGCATGATCTTTCTAAAAGCATGCATATGCTCTTCAAATATATCCACTATATTCATATAGCTGCTATGTACACATACATAAACTATTTTGTCCAATATGTTTCAACATCCGGTGTTCTTAATTATAGCACACGTGTTACTCTACACCCGTTGTGTCAAATTACCAACAAAAAAAGAAAAAAGAAAGGATGTAGGTTTGTAATCAACTTGTAATAGCTTCGATTGGCATATACCTGCATAACATTCGGATACTAGCATCATTACATATTTAAAATATACAAGTACATTGCTTAAATGTAGTGTTTGCTAAACGTATGTATGCACATCTGACCTACATACATATAACTACAAAATACAACAGGATACCATATTTAGTGGTATAATTATTCCAAAGGTGATCCAGGTGGAAACTCATACATCCGTAGGACAATAATATTACACATTGATGTGCAAATTTTCACCAAATCCCCGAATATACCAATTTACAATAGTCAAATCATTCGTATTACACAAGCTCATGTGTTAGCACGTGTAGCCACACACTCCTCATAGGACCATGCAATGTATCAAAATGTTCAGCTAAACAGTATCACATAGCCTCTGTCGAGATGCATTACATTTTGGATTTTACTATGCAATTGAACTATTGTCTACATGGCATTCTAACTATTTACGCAGGCGGTCAGGATGAGGTTTATAGAAGGCGTTTTATTATAGGAATGAATGGCATTTTTGTGGAATTGATCGTGGTATAAACTTGGAAAAGTCGCGGGAATACTGGACGAAGGCCGGAAGGCCTCGTCCAGTATTCCCGCGACTTTTCCAAGTTTATATCCCCGAAAAAGTCCACAAAAAGGCCATTCATTCCTTATAATTCCAGCATTTGAAATAAATTCATCAAGAAAATGTGTTTATTTTCCGTTTTCATAAAAATTATTTTAACTGCACCTGACGGTTACGGAAAGTAGTTCGGCATGGGAGTTTACTGGGATATAAATTTTGGACAGAGACTTGCTACGGACCAATCAAATGTTAGGGAATTGTGTAAATATTTTTGTACTGGAATTATTCCACATTGTACCACAGTTGTGTATTTTGCTGGCTCTTTGGTGTCATCGGAATATATATTTCTCTATTTGACAATAGGTGATGTCGTTTTAATGATCTCAAAACTATATATGCATGTGCTATGTGTAAATTTATTTACTGAATGCAGAATTATATTTACATTGTGCATGTTTAGCACATACATACCACACGTAGTTTGTAGCTAGTATACATGTCTTTGCCTCCATATACCAGTATGTGGCACTGAATCCACATAACAATCCCTATGGTTGTCCTTCAAATTTATTACACCCCTGATGGACAACCATATTTCATTATAATAGCAACCAGAGACATGTATTCAAAGTATATGTCATGGGCTAGCACATTTTACAGTCATCGCAAGATGCGGGACCTCCTCGGGCTAAGGGTATTATTAACTATTTTAAGAAATTTAAGCTGTATTAAAAGTGTACATATAGATCCATAAATATCACATCCTAATTGCAAAAAACGACCATGTTGATGGTCATCGTGTATTGTATTATTTTCCAATGTTTGCAACTCACGACCAAGGTTAATTTAAATTATTGGCACATGTGAAGACATATACGGGATGCTTAATGTGGGAGAAGGTCATGCATGTTTTCAATAAGCATACACATGCCATTCAACATACCATACTACATACTGCATTGGCCAATGATCATCATACTCGTTTAATTGTGAGAAGTGTGTTCGTTACCAATCGCATTAACTAGACAGTCCAATAATGACATTGTATTCCTTGTCAACAGTCAATCCATTTTGGAAACATTTTGAAACAGTCCTTCAATACTCAAACTGATTGAAAATACATCCGTATTGGTCTTTGAAAATAAGTAGAATATCACACTCTATACATAACATTGTTAGTGTTGTTTAATTACTGAAAACTGCAGCTTTATCGTCAATATTATTGAATATGGTGATCATTCTGGCGACCGTTTTGAAAACATATAATTATAGCATTGTATACCTGGATATGTATATGTTATTAAATAATTCGATTTGTATACCTCAAACTGGTGTGTATATATGTAAGATGTACATGAAATGCTGCTTATAACAACCTCCATGCAGAAATAATAGAATAAAAACAAGAACATTTTTGACGGCCATTTTTACTTTTCTGACAATTGTGGAAGGATATTGCATCCGACTATATGCAGTATTTTCCATTTATTTGTGAGGGAAAGTAATGTGTTTCAACTTTATGAATCTCTGTATTTGTTCGTAACAGCACACGACTCGCAGCAGAAAAATATTGTAGAACAGCCTAATTCGGCAGCCATTTTGAAATATATTGCCATTTGCTGATGTAATTAAATCTTGAAATTTGTTCATCCAGCGGCTTTTTGAGCGCAGACAACCAGACAATAAGCTACTGAATCCGAAAATCATACTCACAAAAAATCCCACATGAGGGAGGGGGTTGTATTTCATGCGCTGCCTCTCTTGTATAGTTCTTCAAGTAATTTCTTCATTTAAAGGGGCATATCAGGATTTTTTCAAAAATACTATAAAAGATAAAAACGTGTTTTCATTATGGCCCTGTGTAAAGTGGTTTAATTGAAGATATATGACGATACTAGGACCGCTCAGGGTAGTTTCTATTTTCACTCATATATTTCCTGTCTTGTTGCGTTCAACACGATAGAACATCTGATACGTATATACCGATATCGGTGAAAATTGAAACAACCCAGCTGTCCTAGTATCGTCATATATCTCCAATTAAACCACTTTACACAGGGCCATGATGAAAACAACATTTTTATTGTTTACATTATTTTGTTTTTCAAAAAATTCTAAATGTAAGTATGGCATGTGTTATATTAGTTTAAACAATATTTATTTCAAATAATATACATGTATATATATGCATCAAAATACATATAAAGTAACAGTGAATAAGGATTAGAAAACAAGCTCACAGAGCTTATGTGAATTCTTCTCCTTGAGTAAAGTATCAGTAAATGGGAATGTGGCAAGAATGCATATAATGTAAACATATGTAAGTTTTGTTAGATAATTGAAGGAAAACAAGAGTTATCCCAAGCATGCGCTCCGAACCATTGGCGTTGAATTCAATTGAACTGTTATAACGATATACGACTAGCATTTGTCCTGCTATTGGCAGTTTACAAGATAATCGTTACAAACCGTTCAGTCGCAGGGGCAGTCTCCCGTCATGCAGTGAAACGTTTAAAGGCAATAATGAATTGTTGAACCCTTTGGAATACAAGGCTGTTTTCATTGTACATTAACAATTCTCTGCCGTAAATTAAGTTATTAAGGATCGGTGGACAAGGAAGAGATGACACATATCGTTGTCTTTGATTTGTATAAAGGGGACATGAGATAATGTAGTGATTAGCATTTTCGATTACGCCAATCAGCTATTGATTTCCGGAATAAGTCGTAGTTCAGCGCGCTACACCCTAGCCGGATACGAGTCAGGAGAATTTGTCCTTGTCGATTAGTAGCTGTGTAGTAGTAGGTTGGTGGTTTACGCAAGTTAACATTTAGTACATTCTTAAACGAGTTAAGGGTTGGGCTGTTTCTTGCATTCGAGGATAGGGAATTCCATTCTTTTATGGTAGATGGAAGAAATGAATCTTGATACAGTTTAGTACGTTTGTGTATTACTGGAATGTCGTCGTTGTTTCTTAGCCTGTATCGAGTTTGTGTTTGTTCTGGGATTAAATTACTCAGATAAGTTGGTGTCATATTGTGTTTCATTTTGTTGAATAAAAGTAATTTGTGTTTTCTTCTTCGCTGTTCGAGGCTTTCCCATTGGGTTTCTGTGTTTGTCTATACTGCATAGTTTAGTGGCACCAGTAACAATTCGTGCGGCCTCGATTTGTATGGATTCTAGTTCATTTTTTAGTTCTATTGAACAATTATTCCAAGTACTATCGCTATATTCGAGCAAGGGGCGTATGGTGGAGAAGTATGCTTTTTCTAGTGACTTTCTATTTAATGTAAATTTTAAACAACGAAGCAATCCAATGCGTTGCCAGGCGCGACTAATGACCGGTGAAATGTGAGGCTGCCATTTACGAGTATTGGAAAATACGATACCTAGGTGTTTATGAGTTTCAACTTCTTTTATTACGGTATTGTTCATAAGAAGTGGAGGATGAAGTCGTCTATTTTGTTTTCTGGATATCAACATAGCCTCTGTTTTATTTGGGTTAAAGTATACAAGCTAAATCGTCGACCAGTTATGTATTTTGTCAAGGTCGTCGTTTAGAAAACGAGAAGCAGTGATTGGTTCCTCAACTATAAAGTAAAGACGTGTGTCGTCCGCGAATAATCGTATGTTGGAATTAATCTTATTAACTTTGTCATTAATATAGATGAGAAATAAGAGTGGCCCTAAGATTGAACCGTGTGGTACACCAGCATTAATATTTTTCCACTCAGAATGTGTGTTATGTATTACTACACGCTGCTGTCGTGTGGAAATATAGGAAGAGAACCATTTATGAAGGGTGCCGATATACCAATTGATGAGAATTTCGCTAGTAATCCCCGATGCCAAACTCGGTCGAATGCCTTTGAAATGTCGCAGAAAACTACCCGAATTTCTTTACCTTAATCTAAAGCTTTGCAAATATCGTTGTATATGTAAGCAAGTTGATTAGTTGTAAAATCACCACGTCTGAAACCCGATTGGTACTTGGTTAATATGTTGTTGGCAATTAAGTAATTAAAGGTACATGCCCACGCATTAGGCACAAAATGTTCTTTATAGAAATTAAATAAGTGTATAATTATGTCACTATTCCACCATTTATAAAAATTACGTGTGCCCGCTATACAAATATAATCATTTATTAATTATCAATTTACTGTTAGCGACGCGCGGCGGTAACAGTCTATTTTGATAATGTGCGGGGACGACGACTTTCACATCACGGCTTGCGGTGCGCATGCGCAGTATACTACGCGCCCACGTAGGCTTCCCAATATGTAAACAAGTATATCAACATGTCGAAACGTCCAGGACGGAAATTGTATGAAACGGCGTCGGCCAAAAAAAAGGCGAAATGTCTGAGGGACAGGCAGTACAGAGAGAGAGAGTGGTTAATATTGGCGACCAGATCACCAAATGGAAAGAGTTACGTGGAGATTTAGATTTGGACTCGAACAGAGATTTTTCTTCTCAACTTCCGATACTTCACTGCGCATGTCAAAGATGTGATATGATTGACCGTGTCACGTGACGCGTGTTGGTCAAAATAGCACGAGGTCGGAAAATATCCTTTCTGGTCGCGGCATATAAAATGCGATTTAACACCAATTAACACGCGCCGTAATTAAAAAATAACTCGTTAGTGGGTAGACAAATGGCTCATATAAGGCATGACAGAAAATGAAAAGTAGTAGTACAGTGTAACCTGCTGAGTGGGCATGTACCTTTAAGGTGTTATATTGATGGAATGACGAACAGTGTAGATCCTGATCAGACTGTGCGGATGCACAGGCTGATCTGGATCTGCATTGGTATCAAAACCAATAGTCACATTTCTCCAGTCACAGCCACATATCATGCATCATAAACTTAAACTCGCGATCAAACAGTTTAATTCACAAACCATTATTACAACTCAGGCTCAGTCAATAAAAGCTTAAACTTTTCATGAATTGGATTTGGATCCATGCTCAGACAATAACACGCCATGTGATGTTGTACCTTCGGACATCTGCCATCTGCCATCTGCGTAATTTTACAATATTTTCCTTAAATGGCGTCAAAAGTTGACAACAGTTTCGGAGTACATGCATGTACCCCGAAAATTTTGTCAACTTTTGACGTTATTAAGCGGAAGTCCGAACGTACAAAATCACATTTTGGCGTGTCTTATATTTTCAACGATCCTAGTATCGTCATATATCTTCAGTTAAACCTGTTTGCACAGGGCCATGATGAAAACACGTTTTTATTTATTTATAGCATATAGCTCCTGATAAGACTATGAGTCGCTGTTGTCGTTTGAAATCGCTACTATTGCTCTGTAGCCGATTTCATCAAAATTGCAAAGTATACTTATCTAACAAAGTATACTTTGAAGGAGTAATCATTTATTTTTCCCGAAATGCATTATGTCATATAGAACTAACGACTGCATATATTTGATGATTAAAAGTATGCAGAATTATTATACTGAATTTATTACATTATCATAGCCAAAATGGCTGTGATAATGTAATAAATTCAGTATAATAAAAAATAATAAATTTATCCCAAAATTGAAAATTTCTCCCTCAAAGTATACTTTGCTAGATAAGTATACTTCACAATGTTGGTGAAATAGGCTACAGATAGTGAGCTAGTGTGACACGTAGATGAACTGTATAATTCAGGGTATGGGATCACGTGGTCTATTGTTTTATCAGGAGTAATGGTGGGTCTGATGTAAATCTTATTTTTCATCACTGCGATTGAGGTTTCTTCCTTTTCATGATGACCATGTTCCAGCCGTTAACAATACGAGTCCACCAATACCAAATTTATCAGCATTTCTTATGTAGTTAATCTGAACATTCTGCAGAGAAATTTGAATAGGACACCATCGAACGTTGTTTAAACTTGGTCGTGTTGATGAAAACTAAGATTTACCTGAGACTTGGGCGCCGCCATTATTCCAGACAAAACAATAGACCACGTGATCCCATATCATGTAATCTGTAGCCGATTTCATCAAAATTGCAAAGTATACTTATCTAGCAAAGTATACTTTGAGGGAGTAATCATTTATTTTTCCCGAAATGCATTATTTCATATAGAACTGACCACTGCATATATTTGATGATTAAAACTATGCGGAATTATTATACTGAATTTATTACATTATCACAGCCATAATGGCTGTGATAATGTAATAAATTCAGTATAATAAAAATTAATAAATTTATAAAAAAATGGAAAATTTCTCCCTCAAAGTATACTTTGCTAGAAAAGTATACTTTGCAATGTTGGTGAAATCGGCTACTGGTGCATGCTGTTGTAATAAGTTTAGGTAGTCTCCAAGGAGCCGAGAACGATGCGGATACACAAAGAAACAAGGACAACCTTTCTGGTTCTTGTACACTCTCACTCTCCTGTAACACTGCTAGCTAACATTATCGATACCACGTCTCTAAATACATGATGTATGACACGTTGTCGCATGCGTTTCCATGTCCCAAAACCCAAGGTCAAATGTGCGGTGTTGTCTTAAGGCCATCGCAATATCGCTATTTTTTCGCGTAAAAATTATACTGAATTTCTTGTTGGCTGTGATAATGTAATACATTCAGTATAATAAATGACCGCACGATAGTAAGATACTAATATGGCGTTACCATGATGCCGCAATGGCGATAACTACATGTACAGTAGAACCGCTTTAAACCGAACACCCTGGGAGGTCTCCCAGGGTGACCGGCTTCGAGAGGTTCCACAGTAAATCAGGCATTTGATCATTCTGAGCCATAGTTATGCGCTATGCGATCACGATCAGATATTATAACCTGAGATAAATGACCAAGAAACTAATAAAAAATACATACATGTATATGTTGTGACCACTCATTTGAACCGTCTCGATGAGACGGTTCAAATGGTGGCCACACCATATACATCACAGATGATGTTTTGGCGTCCGGTGTAGGTTTCACTATAGTACGGTAGCACGGTAACGTGATGTCATAATAAAACGATGACGATTCTGCGATATTACACCATAGTATCGTCGTCGCGAGCGATCACAGTATCGCCATCGTAATATCGTGATCATATCGTAGTATTGCCATTTATTAGTGTTTCCATGAAGGTCTCATTCTGTATGGAAGCCATGGATACACTATGACATATAAAACGGAACTGTACACATTGGGCTTTGTTCAATGTAGAAATCACAACATATGTGTCTGTATCCCCAATGGTTGTAAAAGTATGGCATGTTAAGCTAAGACCTAATCAAATTATGAATGTCAGACTTATTAAATTTTATGGTAACCACGTTGGATTCAGTAATGGACTGGTAGTATGTTATATGTGTTCCGACAATGGAACTGAACACCAACACGAAATGTCTATCTTCATGGATCTCCAGTTAATATATTAAATATTTAAGTGCGTATGTACGGCAGCCATATTGGACGTATTACACTCAGAATGGAATTATTATTATGCCAAAACAATATCTCATTTATCGAAATAACCTAAATAATGTGCTTATTAGGTCATTTAAATTATGCTACAGATGTGAACATTATCAATTAATTCCATATTACCCAAATATAATATGTCCGGCATGACCTTGACATGACATTTCATATCATTCCTAGGTTCACTAAAGAACATGTAAAATGTCACTGATGAACACTTAGGACGAAAAGTAGATTAATTAACATTTTATGGCAGCCATCCTGAAATTTGCCATCATTTCGCTTTATTATCGATATTATTTCGAACTTTACAAAGTTCTGAAATCAGACAGAAAATTGAAAATTTACCACACTATCTTTATACGTTAGTAAAGTTTTAAAGAGATATCCACACGTGTCTTCACTTGGCTCTTCATAAATAGCGATACCAATTCATTATATTTAGTGAGATAGTTGACATTAAATTGGTTACATACAATAGGTTGTAATTGACCTAAAAAAAGGGAAACAACTGAAGCATATTTATATAAACTACACTTTTTATGGTGGCAATCTTTGAATTTTCCGCCATTTTGTTTTATTAATATCAATATTACTTGGATGAATTAATTACTGAAGAATAGCGTAGTATTCCCGTGTGCAGTTTGCGTGTGTGTGGCTATTGAAAGGTACAACTGAAACCAATAGGAGTAACCAGTATACCTTCATTTGTGTCTGTGACTGGGGAATTGGGGCGTATGGGTTTTGCGACCATTGAAGATCCATATCAGCCTGTGCATCCGCGTCAAATGCGTCACATGAAAACAATAATATTTTGGACAGATTATAAAGTATGATCATTGCACATACAAAACATACAGAGAATAAATAGTATTGTCCTTCAACATTTTAAGGAAATACGGTTAGCGCCCCTGATATCAGTGTGGAAATTTATGTCCGATATAAAATGTATAATAATGGCAATCACTACGTGGGGTAATGGTGAATGAATGTTTATTTTCCAGAAAATGTCTCAGATGATGTCTCTGATATAAAGAACATTTTGTGCCTACTGAGTGGGCATGCACCTTATTTTAACAACACATGCAGCGGTCGAGTCTAGCCCCACCCCACCCGACTTATCATGATGGCATATAATGGCATATATTTTATAAAGTATGTCTAAAGTATGTCTATCATGTACAAGGAAACTCGTATAACAGTAAATACTCGTGTACTCGTCTATTATTTTCTCAGGTTCAACCACGACATCATCAGGTATAGAGAATACGACTAGACCATCAACACGTACAGAGTGAACACTACTGTCAACAAACACAGAGCAAGGAATAGTGCCAACAAGTACAGTGCCAGGACTATTGTCTACAAGTACCCAGCCGGGTATAGCTAACACATGGTGGGTAATGTCGTCCTGTAACCAATAACTATGTGTTATTATAATAGAGCACCAGATAAGCAATTAACTAGAAAATTAAAATCCAGAAACGAATTTGAATTGGCAGCACTAGGAATTCCTGGGCGAACATCAGGGACCCGTTTCAATAAACTTCGCACAACTAAAATGTTCGTAAGTGCAAAATTATGTATAGTCTTTAAATTTCACATTAACAATATTTTCTTGTAAACAATTATTGGATTTACATTTATTGAGCATAGGTAGCATGTGCAGCCTATGTTCAAAAAATGTAAATCCACTAATTGAAATGTCCAGATGATCCTAAATTTGCACTTATGAACATTTTAGTCGTACGAAGTTTAGTGAAACGGCCCGCTGAATTCCTATAAAAATATATTCACCTGGTATTCGCAAGTTGGCTCCGAAGTGCTACATATACTACACATGAACGCCCATGTGCTCGCAAATGCAAATAACTGTTTAACAGGTGCGAGTTAGTTTTGAACTATTTCACAAGTTCTGGGTGTTTCACCCACTATGGCGCCGCGCCATGTCCGATTTAATGTCGCCTAGCACGAATTAGGTTCGTTGGTGGCGCCAATGATTTATGCTTGTATATGCCTCTGGTGACAACATGCTGCTCCCACACCATAAACACATACATTTGTATCAAGCTGTTCTGAGACACATTACAGGCATTACAGTTATTCAATTCAACTTTTAAACGCGAAATATATGTTTTACTGGCATTCATTTTTTGATGATGATGATTTTCGACGAGTATTAACCCTTTCACCCCTAAGTAACTGGAATGGACTGTGATGGACTGTGATATGTTGATTTTCCAACCAATCGAATCGTTGCAAAATGATTTTCAGACTAGTGCATTTATGAACTGAGGGTGGTTTTATTCCTAAAAAATATGAAATTTACTTGACAAAATGCAGATCCCGATGAGTTGGCTCGTGATGAACCGGCTCATCTGGATCTACACTGTTTACAAACACCGCTATATAGAGGGCTGTAGTGTTGAAAGGGTTAACATGTCGTTTCTCGCGCTGAATATGCCCTTTTCCAAAGTTTTCGGCTAAATGTGCCCTTTTTACTGGCTTTACCGTGCCCGTTTTTAAACACTAAGTTCATAAATGATCCTCATACATACCGACGTTAATGTGTTTGTTTCAGAAGCCGTAATGGATTCCAAGGACTTGCCGTTGATCATTGGGGCACCGTCTGTTGTTTTGCTGATCGTTATTGTCATTGTGATTGTCGTCTGCTGCAGGCGGAAAAGGTATGGGCATATTCCCCGTTTCTCGGCTCATAATACGGCTTCTTATGAATTTAACCAATTGTATTATATACCTACCCACGAAATACATAGTTATACGATGTAAATAAAAGTCATATGTTCTCATCGATGAAATAAACAACTTCCGGTGAAAATACGAGTACTTCCGCTATCTATATTCATAACGCGCATATACAGTGCAACAGCGCAAATAGGCTGCAAATACACATTCATTACCGTATACAGTCTAAAAAATGCTAATTTACATGGAGCGGTATATAATAAATAGAATATTCATATTTTTTCAACGAATATGACATATGTTCATCGAGTGGTGTGAAATGTCCATATTTCACGAGTGCCTAACGGCACTCGTGAAATATGGACATGTCACACCACGAGATGAACATATATGTCATATTCGTTGCAAAAATATGAATATCCTCTATGCATTTGTTGCGTCATTCATAGCATTGTTGCAGGGGCATCGGAACACCGGATCAATAATGTTAACAAATATATTTGTTATTGAACTATTTAGAATTCATATACAAATGTATATATAAAACGGCCAGGAATGCATTTATTGTTATTAATATTATATAAACATGAACTATGCATTTGTTCTTTCACGGAAGACTTCGATTTGTATGGCAAAAGTCTACGTATTTCGTGAATAACCCTCGTGCAATATATCCATTATTGCACTATACTGCCTGTTCACGAAACCTGCCCAAATTTTATTGCGAACAAATAATTTCCCCATGTTAAATCCCAATACACATCTTCACAGTGTTAATATAAATCCAATAGACATCTTCACAGAGTGAGTGTAAATGTCTATGGGAATTTAACATGGGGATGTTTTTCTAATTTCAGAAATAGTGGACCGATTTTCAAAATTTAACTTTTGTTTTCTTATTTGGATGATTTTCACGCTGTCAGAAGTTCAGAGTAAATTTTTCGTTTTTCGACACCATCCATACCCGGTATTGTTTTGCATTGTTTCAATATCCGTAACATTTGGACACATTTTGTGAAACAGACTATAGGTGTGCATGCATACGACACACACAATGGTTTTCAGACTAGTCCATTTATAAAAAGGAGGTGTTTTTTCCCTCTAAAAAATGTGAAAATTAGTGGGAAAAAATGCAGATCCTGATGAGACGGCTCGTCACAAGCCGGTTCATCTGGATCTACACTTTTTGCTCGACCTGCCAGCAAACATAAGATATTTGACATCTACAATCGGCGTAAACTACTCTGTAGACATACTACAACCAATGTAGTTTTATATATTAGAGTCCGTGTAAAATATGTGAGATGTGTACAAATAAACATAAGATATTTGACATCTACAATCGGCGTAAACTACTCTGTAGACATACTACAACCAATGTAGTTTTATATATTAGAGTCCGTGTAAAATATGTGTGATGTGTACAATTAAACATAAGATATTTGACATCTACAATCGACGTAAACTACTCTGTAGACATACTACAACCACTGTAGCTGTATATATTAGAGTCCGTGTAAAATATGTGTGATGTGTAAAATTAAACATAAGTATATTAAAGGTACATGCCCACTCAGTAGGCCCAAAATGTTCTTTATAGGAATTAAATAAGTGTATAAGTGTGTCACTATTCCAGCAGTTCTAAACATTACGAGTGACCGCAATACAGATATAATCATTTAGTAATATTTATTTTACTGATAGTGACGCGCGTTGGTATTAGGCTATTTTCATAAGCAAATGAGGCATGGTATTTTTTAATTATTTATACAAATTAAATGCGTCACATGAAAACATAATATTTTCGACAGATTATAACGTATGATAATTGTACATCAAAAAATAAATACAGAGTATAAAGAGTATAAATAGTAATGTCCGTTAACATTTTAATGAACACGCTTATCGCCCCTGCTATCAGTGTGGAAAGTTACGTCTGATATAAAATGTATAATAATGCCAAGCAATACGTGGGGTAATGGTGAATGAATGTTTAATTTGCCAGAAAATGTCCCAGATGATCATCTGATATAAAGAACATGTTGTGCCTTCTGAGGGTGCATGTACCTGTAAGACATCGTACATTTTCTATAGAACGAGAAAAGCAGTAGTATCAAATTAAACATAATTACATTAAGGCATCAGAACTATTTTATAGAACAAGAGTAGCAACTGATATTATCCGGTTGATCGGGGTACAATTCTGTTCTTTTATTAGATTTATAACACGTAATATATGTAAGTCATTGTCGACCCTGGTAAGCTGACCGGTGCTCGAAATTAACCGACACGATATGCCACTTCGATAAGCTATTATGTACGGAGCCCAGCAGGGGACATGGATTTTTTTTTTAATCGTTCCCACGAAATAACAATGCGTTCCCTCAATTTAACAATTCGTACCCTCGAATTAACAAGTCGTTCCCGCGAATTACCAATTCGCTCCCTCGAATTAACAATTCGTTCCCACCAAATAACAATTCGTTCCCTCGAATTAACAATTCGTTCCCATGATATAAAAATTCGTTCCCACAAATTAACAATTCGCCCCGTGTGAACGAATTGTTATTTCTTAGGACTGACTTGTTAAATTGAGGGAAGAATTGTTAATTCGTAGGATCGAATTGTTAATTCGTGGGAATGAATTGTTAAATTGAGGGAACGAATTGTTATTTCATGGGAACGAATTCATAAAAAAAAGAATTCTGCGTCCCCTGCGGGGCTCCGTACTATTATGTACTTCCTAGTTACAAACTCTTCAACGGCTGAGATAAAAATGAGATATATATTCACTTCCGGTAAGTAAATCTGGCAGCAATGACGAATTTGTTACCAGTGTAGGTCCAAATCATATAGCACACTACAGGGGCGGAACCAGCATTTGGGAACGGGGGTGGGGGGGGGGGGGTATTTTCGAGCTCCAAGGAGTGAAGCGAGTATGCAAGGGGGTCCGGGGGGCATGTCACCCAGGACACAATTTGAAATTTTGAAATCTAGATGTCCAGAAATGCACTTTCCTATGTTTTACGGCATTTAAATTCAGACTCCAATCTAACTGCGATCTATGTAAACTGAACGGGGGAGGGGATGCAACCCCGGACCCCGCCCCCCTCCAGATCCACCCCTGTACTACTGAAACCTGATGACGATATGTATGCCTGTTAGGAGCATAACGCGTGATTTGTTGATGGAATGGCGAACAGTGCAGATTCTGGTCAGACTGTGCGGATACACAGGCTGATGTGGACCTACACTGGTCGCAAAACCCATAAGCACCATTTCTCCAGTCACAGCCACATAGGTCCATGATCAGGGAAACCAATCTCCTATGAATGTCAGCAGCGTTTTATTGGTTTTCGCAAAACAGGTTGATTACTTCATTTCCATTTTGTTCTCAAAATATGTATGAAAACGACACCAAGCATATGTTTATTAACATATTTTCTTAATTTGTCCATGAAAGTATAAATGTGTGATATATTTCCGTGGCCAACCTATTCAAACATTCAATTTCCATGAGTCTGATTCAAATAATACATCGATATCGCTATACTTTTTTTTAGAACAGATGCATATACACATACATCTAACAGAATCTGACGGCTAATGAAGACACAAACCAAAATATGCCAGTCTGACCAGGGTCTACATTGTTCACTAGTGCGTCAGTGAATCATATGTTAACCCAGCATTAGTGTTAAATCCAGATATATTTGTACTAGTCCATTTGCCACTCTACCAGACCTATGAATTGTCTATAGTACAAGGTTTTTTTGGTGGCTTTACATTCGCACGGGTGTCTTGAAACAATTCAGCTTGGTTGTCCTCTTGACGACATTGGGCAACTTTTTCAATATGCAAATTAGGTCAATAACTATGCACTATAAATTCACAAAAATGGTGTCTATACCTATATTTTCATAGTCAAGGATTACGATTTTGGCATTTATAAAGTTGTTACATGATTACGCTTTCTCTTTATGGAAATTAGTTGTCGCCATTACCGAAAATAACTTGTTGTTTATATAGCCATGCTACTATGTGGGATAATTTTTCATAAATAGTTTCAATACATATGTTTTCATGGTCGAGGATTACAATAAATGCATATATAAAGTGATGGCATGTATGCGTGTTGCCTTTATGTAAATGAGATACTAATATTAGTATAGTAGTATTAGTGTCGTGCATTTTTATGGACTATGCACTGCTGGTCCAGGAGTGCACTCACAGTAGTGCCTTATTCAAAAACTCCGTAGCCACCGCTGTACACGTTCCATAAGTACAATGGTACTGAAGTTATATTATTAACCCCCCACCCGCCCACACATACACACTTTCGTTTTGGGGTATACTATTTGATATATGCCTTTGTTCATTTACTTATCATCATCAATGTTCGCATTTTCTCAGTAGTCGTGCAGTTTCTACAAATCCATCCATTGTAATAACCATAACTCCATAACTACCAATGCACTAACAATTTTAAACTTTGGATTCATTAATCATTAGATAATTTATAGCTGCTGCAATTGCTTCGGTCTGATACCACACGTTATTCCAGCTCCCCGATCCACATCCTCCACATCCTTATCACAGCATCGGCATCTATCTGATGTGCACCTCCCATCCCATCTTCTTTTATATGGTGCACATATTGCAACACCAATCGCCAGCTGTACACACGCAATAGATGGTAACGACATCTGATGTCTGTGGCAGCTACAACCCTCTTTTTATCAGCCGCCTTTCACAACATCATCATTCCTAACATATGGTGAAGCAGGATGTCGAAGTCAATGCCATGATATGATGCTCATTGGCTTCCCTTTCATCTTAGCATATATATGGTAGCGTGCCGCACCCATTGAGATTCCTGTTTGCTAACCATTCATAGCTGCGAAGAACCGCTTACCTGTTTCTAGAGAGAGCAACATTAGTGGCGTTTGTTTTACCCAGTACATCAAACAATCCTGGAAATTCGCCAGCCTTCAGAGCATTCAAGGCACTGATCATCGCCTTGATGAATGGGTATTATATACAGTGTCACAGCCGCTAAGCGGGTGCATGCCCAGTAGCTGCAGACACTTAGATCCCATATGTATACATATCGCATTGATGTCGATCACCACCCCATTCCAGTGTTCTATCTGGACACTACAGTTAGGAAGTAGTTGCAGCTTCCAGACCCAGCAGACCAGTAGCACAAATACATCTGTATCATCGCTGAGGAATCGGACCACAGCCATGTCCATTTCGGAAGCTTGCCTCATCGTGTGCAAAGCTGCTGTCATCCCGATAATATATGGATATGTGATCACCAAGATTGAGTATGGATATCACGCGGATGAGTTCACACTTGTTGTTCTTATTCTTTAGAATGGCATCACGATTGGGTAAGGGCCTGTTGATGGTCAGATTATAGTCAGTAAAATCATCACCTGCACGTCGCATCCGCTCGTGATCTTTGGCTGAGCTATCGTTGTACTTGTTAAAGACCAATATCTTCTCGGTGGAAGTAGGGTAAATCGAGAGGCGGCGCTTAATGCTCACAACGATGACGGATACCACTCATCCGTGTGGCCAGACGATATGAAAGAAAAGTTGTTGTGCATTCACGATGACGATGTCCGGATCTGGACCTCCAAGTTGTGGTATACCGAGATGATTGGCGAGTGAATATTTGTTTCCTTTCCTCAAGCAGCCATACTCGTCGATGATAGAAGGTGGAGCAGCATACAACTCGTACTGGAAAATGGGTTCCAGTTGCAACTGTCGTTGTTGCCCGACCAACAAAAGACGGATGAAGATGGCCTCTAGGTCGAATACAGTTTTGCCAACAACCTTCACGCCTCTCTTAAGTTGCTCCATCGACTTGACTTGACTGTCTATCTTGGCATGGAAGTGAAACGGCAGAGAGAGTTGCGGAAGGATGTGGCCATTTTCGATCCAATGACTAGTGCATCTTCCACATTTACATCTTTGTGAGCTACCCGACCATTGACAATGCTGTAGAGGACGTCACTCTTGACTTCCAACGGATGGGAATGCATTGTTAGCTCTGTGCTTGCTTGGTGATGATGAGCAGTGCACTTCATCGGAGTACGACTGTTCCATAGCATCAGAAAGATACGCTGAGATCGGGAAAGAATCAATCCATTCAGTGTTGCGCTGGTCTGTTTCAGTGTTTCTGTATGTGAATTCTTTCAGATCATAATTCGCATTACTGTACTGTACAGCTCGAGCCTCACTCCTGATCTGCCGAACAACAGAGTCTACACTCGCTTATTATATCTGTTCAACAGCGAGGTCATATACAGACGGGTCAACGGGGTCTAATCCCGTATTTCACCTGTAAGAAAGGGGGAACATCTCAAACTCAGAACTGAATATTTACTTCAAGAAACACACATATTCGGGCCTGAAATTAGAATAACCTGATCTGGTGCCAGGTCTTCACCACATTAGAATCACTTAGCCTGTCAAAGTCATTACCAAGGTCAGGAATGATCGAGACAAATTGTCTCCCCTATTATCATATGAACCAAGAATACTTCAATTGTTATGACGTTATGGCCAATATAGCTTGATCAGACGAACGAAAAGTGGTAACAATGCCGTTGAAGTGTAAGGGATAGGATAGAGTAGATAAGTACACGTAGTCACTTAATCACTTATAATGTACAATATATTACATGGGGAACAAACAGGAATACATGATACATTGATATGCGAACATCACTGTACTGTGCATGATACCATTCAATTACAAGGTTTTAAGCCAATCGACTGTTATACTTTAACGCAACTTAAAAGCTATTGACGAATACACTCAGTATGTGGTATCTCAATGGTTCCGTAGTGGACACTAGTATGAATGCACAAGTACTTTGATGATCGCTAATCAAAGTGAAATAACATACAAGTATAACATCAGAACGAACATTGGAGGACAAATGACAATCATAACTGAGCTACCCCAGTGCTGGCGTATCTCAATAGATAGTGGTAACCTCTGAGTATCAAGGTCCCAAGGTCTGCCTCACCCGCAGTATGAGGTCTAGTCACCAATATGGCTATTATCCAACTTCAATGTATTAATCCATAAACAATATATGTAGTCTTACTACAATCCCTTAGCCATGATAGCCATGATAGGAGTATTACCTACACTACAAACTAGTACATATGTATTGCCTATGCAATGTATTTCCAAAGTCTGAATGTCATAAGTCAAAGCCGGATGTGGTTACATCACATGATAGTCAATAACGATAATGTTCCGGAAGCTGGTACCGGAAGTAAAGTTCCAAAGGTAGTATTATTTCCGGAAATGGTGGACCAGATGTAAAGTTCCTATGGTATCACTCGACTGTAGCAATCCGGATGTGGTGGACCGGATGTAAAGTATCCATGGTGAATCAATGGGTTGTAATACCGGAAGTGGTAGACCGGATGTAAAGTTCCGATATAATACAAAATGGCGATTATCACGATGGCTAAGACGCCGGGAAAAGTTTCACTTAGGTGACATTCAACTCGGTGGTAGTATAATGATATGATATGTGTGTATGGCGTTTCACTTCACTACTATGGCTGTGACTGTCTGCTGAACGCGATGTAGCTATCACACACTGCTCTATACAGGCCTGTACCCGGAGCTGCTACACACACTGCGCCAGACAGACGTACGGGACACTCGGACGACCTGACACTCTGCACTGACTGGGGTCTGCCCTCAACGAGTGGACCAAAACGTCCAATGTTGCCCGCTGGAGCGATCTCAAGAGGCTACAAAAATGAAATGAGTCTCCAATTACTGGACGAATACGCACAGACAGACAGACAGGATGTACAACGGACTAAAAACGGGAATCGAACAACGGCAAATCACAGCTGAAATAAAATGTTGTAGGTACATACCAAATCCTCCGTGTCACTGGTGAATACAGTACTATCCTTCTGTTACCAGAAAATATGTGTCCCACCAACACATAGCGAGACATCGCTATATACGCACCAGTGAAACCATGCACGGAATAATGAATATGCCTACCCCTCGTTCGACATCTCACATAAATATTACAAAACCACTGGCTTTTGCCATTTCACCCGTGGGTTATATTTGGCATAAATATATGTTCCCACGCCATAAATTCAACCAAACTAGTGTACAGCCCTCGCGGAATAAATACCATCCCACATGGTATATCCCACACTACCACAAATCTACACACTATAGACCCAGATCCCATAATCCGAGATCTACTCAACTGGTCTCGACAATGCGAAGGTCGCTTTTTGGCCCCGCCAAACCCCTCCATATCGGTCCTACGGCTATACACTCAAATGAGAGTGTAGCACATACTAAACTCAAATATCGTGGTCATTTACGGAAATATCACGACACAAAGCATCACCAGTATGGGATCTGATATATCCGTGTTGGCCAGTACCAGGCTATGCTGAAACACTAACCCGTAGCATACATAACAGGGCAGACCATGGTATGGTCTGCGCTATATATGGCTTCACCTACAGAAGGTCCCTTATCTGGTGAACAACTGACACGCGGACAAACTCGGCTGGCACGGATAGTGGACATCCGTAATACTAAAAGGGTCTTTTCCCTAGCGAAAACAGCACACGCAGTCAACGAGTTCTCTACCACACACATGCATAGTCTGTGGCAAATATGGCGTGACATCAGTAAAACATTGCTCCTAAAATGGACGTGTATTTAAATCCGCAAAACGGACACGCATAAACGTATTTCCACCAATACAACATAAGCCCCGTTATTACACGCACATTGTACATGGGAAATGTACATGCTAAATCACAGGTATGTAAAAATAACAGGTGTGTGAAATCACAGGTTTGTGGAATCACAGGTATGTGAAATCAATAATACGCACAACAATACAAAACAGTACCACACATCACAAATATACAATTATACGGAATCCAGAATGTACATGAATGCACGTGTCACGCGACATATCTCCCCCCTAAACAAAAAGTGTTGACACGTTGGCACAGCTGAATCTACCCCGATATCCTACTCAGGTAGTCTGCCCCCAGATTGTCGGCCCCTTTTATCGCAACAATACGCATTCGTTAAGGTTGCAGTATCAAGGCCCACCTCATTAGTCGGGAATTTGCAACCTTGTCTTTGTTTAGGTAAACCAACGGTTGGTGGTCCGTTTCTAATATGAATTCCCCCCCAAACAAATAACGGTGGAACTTCTCGACCCCCCCACACGACTGCCAGACACTCCTTCTCAACTACCGAATAATTGCGTTCCCTTGGCAACATCTTTTTGCTGGCATACGCTATCGGAAGTGGGATACCATCCTGCTCTGCAACAGTATTGCCCCTAACCCAATGTCGGAAGCATCCGTCCTGAGCACGAAAGGTTTGTCTAGTTCGGGCAGTTTCAGAACTGGGTCCCTAGTCAATAATCCCTTGAGGGTAACGAAAGCTTTCTGTTGGGGTGCCCCCCAGTTGACCTTGTTTGGTTGACCTTTCTTAGTATGGTCAGTTAGCGGGCTCGCTATCTCTGCAAAGTTGGGCATGAACTTCCTATAGAACCCGGCTAACCCCAAGAAAGCCCTGACCTCCTTCTTTGTCTCAGGGACATTAGCTTCATGAACTGCCTTGACCTTTTCGGGATGGGCCCTTAGTTCTTTCTTACTGCTGATAGTGTGTCCCAGGCACTCAAGTTGCCTGTACCCAATGCTGCACTTGGAGGGTTTTGCCGTTAGATTTGCATCGGACAATCGGGAGAGGACTTCACTCAGAGCTCCCAGGTGTTGTTGCCACGTATGGAAGAATATCAAGATGTCATCAACAAAGCTGTCTGCATTGTGGACCCCCTTTAATACTTTCCTCATGAGTCTACAGAAAGTGGCCTGTGCCGTGACCATTCCAAAGGGCATGACCTTGAACTGGATTAGACCCTGGGGTGCTTCGAAAGCGGAATATTCCCTGGAATTCTCATCTAATGGGACCTGCCAGTAGCCCTTACTCAGGTCCAGCTTTGAAAAGTAGCTATGTCCGGCCAACTTAGAGAACATCTCTTCAATATTTGGCATTGGTTCCGCATCAAACACAGTGACTTTGTTAAGTTGCCGGAAATCAATGCAGAATCGGAGCCCCCCGTCCTTTTTCCTAACCAGAATTACGGGGGATGAGTGAAAGTTCCATGACACCTAGCTTCAGCATCTCCTCTACTGACTGTTTCCCTGACCTTAAATGGGATAGGGTACCCCTTAATTCTTAATGGGTCTTGCGTTGACAACTTTATCTCATGTCTCTCTATATGGGTGTGTCCTGGTGCGTCCCTCAGGACATGGGTGAATTCCCGTAAGATCTCTTTGACTTGCGTCTTTTGTTTCTTGCCTAAATCAGGCGACAGGTCAACTTTGCTCTCCGTATCGGACTCTAATCCCCTGGGACATAACATGTTTTCTTCGGCACTACACCCACTTGGACTAGGATCCCCCTCTACTGTGTCTTCTATCACGGCCGCATTTATTACAGTGAGTATTCCCTTCCCCGGGTGATCAGGCCTAGTCTGGTACCTCTTTAACATGTTTGCATGAAAGGTTTTCAACTTCCCTCCCATGTCAACCCTATAGTCCCACTCATTAACTACCTCTGTTATGGGGTATGGTCCCTTCCACCTGAGAAGCAATTTGTTGTTGTCTGTCGGTAGTAGTACAAGTACCTGATCTGCCACTGCATACTGCCTACTACGGGTCTTACGGTTATAGTACTTTGCGTACTTTTTGGACGCACTCTTCAAGTTCTCATGCGCGATCTCGCACGTTTTCTCGAGCCGTTCGCGCAAATCGAGGACGTACTGATACGTCGTTTTGACGTTGTCCTCTATGTCCTTCTCGGACCACAGATCTCTTAGTATGCTCATCGGACCCCGAACGGTCCTTCCGTACAATAGTTCAAACGGTGAGAAAGCCAAACTTTCTTGAGGGACTTCGCGATACGCGAATAAGAGCGCGTTAATGTATTTGTCCCAATCTTTGGGACGTTCGCTTGCCATTCTACGAAGCATTTGCTTTAACGTACCATTGAACCGTTCCACGAGACCGTTACACTGTGGGTGGTACGGTGTCGTGGTTAATTGTCTCAGCGATAACAATCTACTAACTTCCTCCATGACTGCCGACGTAAATTGACTACCCCGATCGGTGAGCAGCTCCTCGGGGATACCCAGTCTACTGAACATATCCACGAGAGCTTCCGCGACTCGTTCGGCCTCGATGCCTGGTAGTGGTACAGCTTCTGGGTACCTAGTTGCATAATCAACTAACGTTAGTATGTAACGATTCTTCCGATCGGTAGCTGGCAAAATTGGCCCTACAATGTCAACTGCGACTCGTTTGAACGGAGTGTCTATCAACGGCATAGTTCCTAACGGAACCTTGGTGATGTGTCCCTTTGACACAGTCTTTTGACATATGTCACAAGACCTACAAAACCGTGTAATGTCACTGCCCACGCCTGGCCAATACAATTCTGATAACACTCGATCAGTTGTCTTCTTAACCCCTAAATGGCCCGCCATGATTGATTCATGTGCCACTATTTCATCACGGTAGTCCTAAGTGTTTTTGGGACTACCAGCTGATGGTACATCCTACCTGACCCTATCGATTCGAAATTACGATACAACAAGTCTTTTCGGTATGCGAATTTCGATTTGTTTCCGTTCTTACTTGACCGTACCGTTCCGTCTTTTGCGTTATTTCGAACCGAAGTCAATGTGACGTCATGTGCCTGCGCCTCTTTGAATTCATCGCGTGATACGTTCACGATTGCGGTAGGGACTTTGAGGGTCTTATATGATTCGTCTCGGGCTGTCGTTTGTGACCTAGTTTCAACTGCGCACGACTTTGCGCCTCTAAAATCGGATATCACCGGTAACTCTGACCCGTCTACATTACCTATGGTAACATCATACATTGTATCTGTCATGCAAAGGGCTTCTACCCGACCTTTAAAAAAAGGTGTATCTAGATCTACCCGGGCGGTAGGAATTCCACTCATTTTGCTCCAATTACCAGCATGCATGTTGAAACTTTGCTTAAAAACTGATCTGGTTGTACTAAACTTTCCCTGACGACCACCCCGGTACACCCAGTATCTCGCATTACTGTGACCTTTTTCCCATGTAATGTGCCCTCTGCTACGGGTAGCTTATCCATACCAAATGTACATCCGTTAATCAACTCCGGCTGTATCTCGCTACCTGAACATACAATAGTGGTGTCGGTATCAACCATACAGAAATTTCCTTGGTTTTCCCCTGGTTGTTGCGTGTTTTGCCATCTACCCCTACCTCTGCCTCTAGTGTGCCTTCCACTTCTACCTCTATTTCTACCTCTGTACCGACCTCTCTGTTCTTTATCTGCAAAACTTACATGTTTCTCTTCCTCGACTGCTGCTGCTTTGTAAGCTGAGGACCGGTCACGTTTAGGACAATCGTAGGACATGTGACCTTCTTTGCCACAATGGTAACATGTCCCGCGATGCCTATCATAGCCGTTCCTGCTGGTACTCTGTCATAACTGCCTCTACTCGGGCTTCTATCATAACTACCCTACTTGGGCTTCTATTTTGGTCTCTATTCTGATATCTGTCCCTATCTCGACTCCTATCTATGGATCGATTATCTGCACTACTTACCGTGCGCCTCTGGTTATCTACTGACCTGTACTCATTTCTGTTGCTAGTACTGTTCCTCTGAACTACATACTTGCTACCTCCTCTAGCTTCTGCAAAGTAATCAGCCTGAACCGCCATCTGATCTATCGAGTCAAATGTTTTCTCTTTGAGAAATAAGTAGAGCTCACGACTGCATATACTTAACATCTGATCACGTAGTCTAGTACTCCTTCATATGTTCTATTCACCTTACTTAACTCAAACCATCTATCTAAATAGTTCTTTGACCGACTGACATATTGCACAAATGATTCACTGTGATCAGGTTTGGTGTTTTTGAACATGCGTCTAAACCCATCTTCCATTCAACCTCTTTAGCCAACTGCTCAGCATCTAACCTATCCTTCTCAGCCTGCCTAGCCTCTAGTCTTTCCTGTCTTTCTCTCTCCTGCTCTTCCTTTACAAAGGCCCTTAACTCTGAATCTGCTAGCCCTAAGCTTCCTATCTCCATTAGCTCCTTAATGGACGACATTCTCACTCTCAACTCAACTCCGGATTATCGATTTACACGCTTTACCTGACGGTACACAAGGTCTCTAGCACTCAAATCACTTGGTGATTTGTGCGAGTCTCTTTGCTTCACGTCTATAAGGTTAAGTTAAATCAATCCGGTCTCTACTCCTAACGACGGTATAAGTTTCTCAATTCGGGTAAGTCAATCCGGTATATGTATGGTCTAATGTAATGGTATATTTACAATTCCCCCTCTATGGTACTGGACACAAATATTGGGGACTGGTTATAGACACCTGGCAGGATATAGTATTGTTCATACACAATATAATAGTGATAGTAATCTCGCCTCAGATGCAGAAGTGTCTAGTGATAACCTAGAACACCCGCTGTGCCATCATCACAGGGAGGTACTGTTCAACAAATCAAAAATTACAATGACCCTTACATCGACCATCTCACAAGATCGTCTCAACTCTACACTTCTGTGCCTAGGTAGTCAAATCATGTATGTGGTGATGTATTAGTGCCTAAGTGTTGGAGGGCATCTTACCTTAACTCCCAAGGCACACACATACAAGATTGAATTTTGACGACACTAGGGGTACAGCTATTCTAGCCTCCTTACTTCAACTGCTTTGAAGAAACTGATTATAAAAAGAGGAAACAAACCCCACTTCTGACACCATTGTCAAGGTCATTACCAAGGTCAGGAATGATCGAGACAAATTGTCTCCCCTATTATCATATGAACCAAGTATACTTCAATTGTTATGACGTTATGGCCAATATAGCTTGATCTGACGAACGAAAAGTGGTAACAATGCCGTTGAAGTGTAAGGGATAGGCTAGAGTAGATAAGTACACGTAGTCACTTAATCACTTATAATGTACAATATATTACATAGGGAACACACAGGAATACATGATACATTGATATGCGAACATCACTGTACTGTGCATGATACCATTCAATTACAAGGTTGTAAGCCAATCGACTGTTATACTTTAACTCAACTTAAAAGCTATTGACGAATAAACTCAGTATGTGGTATCTCAATGGTCCCGTAGTGGACAATAGTATGAATGCACAAGTACTTTGATGATCGCTAATCAAAGTGAAATAACATACAAGTATAACATGTCAGAACGAACATTGGAGGACAAATGACAATCATCTGAGCTACCCCAGTGCTGGCGTATCTCAATAGATAGTGGTAACCTCTGAGTATCAAGGTCCCAAGGTCTGCCTCACCCGCAGTATGAGGTCTAGTCACCAATATGGCTATTATCCAACTTCAAGTGGATTAATCCATAAACAATATATGTAGTCTTACTACAATCCCTTAGCCATGATATGCCATGATAGGAGTATTACCATACACTATCAAAGTATACATATGTATTGCCTATGCAATGTATTTCCAAAGTCTGAATGTCATAAGTCAAAGCCGGATGTGGTTACATCACATGATAGTCAATAACGATAATGTTCCGGAAGCTGGTACCGGAAGTAAAGTTCCAAAGGTAGTATTATTTCCGGAAATGGTGGACCAGATGTAAAGTTCCTATGGTATCACTCGACTGTAGCAATCCGGATGTGGTGGACCGGATGTAAAGTATCCATGGTGAATCAATGGGTTGTAATACCGGAAGTGGTAGACCGGATGTAAAGTTCCGATATAATACAAAATGGCGATTATCACGATGGCTAAGACACCGGGAAAAGTTTCACTTAGGTGACATTCAACTCGGTGGTAGTATAATGATATGATATGTGTGTATGGCGTTTCACTTCACTAAACTATGGCTGTGACTGTCTGCTGAACGCGATGTAGCTATCACACACTGCTCTATACAGGCCTGTACCCGGAGCTGCTACACACACTGCGCCAGACAGACGTACGGACACTCGGACGACCTGACACTCTGCCCTCAACGAGTGGACCAAAACGTCCAATGTTGCCCGCTAGAGCGATCTCAAGAGGCTACAAAAAGGAAATGAGTCTCCAATTACTGGACGAATACGCACAGACAGACAGACAGGATGCACAACGGACTAAAACAGGAATCGAACAACGGCAAATCACAGCTGAAATAAAATGTTGTAGGTACATACCAAAATCCTCCGTGTCACTGGTGAATACAGTACTATCCTTCTGTTACCAGAAAATATGTGTCCCACCAACACATAGCGAGACATCGCTTATATACGCACCAGTGAAACCATGCACGGAATAATGAATATGCCTACCCCTACGTTCGACATCTCACATAAATATTACAAAACCATGGCTTTTGCCATTTCACCCGTGGGTTATATTTGGCATATATATGTTCCCACGCCATAAATTCAAACCAAACTAGTGTACAGCCCTCGCGGAATAAATACCATCCCACATGGTATATCCCACACTACCACAAATCTGCACACTATAGACCCAGATCCCATAATCCGAGATCCACTCGACTGGTCTCGACAATGCGAAGGTCGCTTTTTGGCCCCGCCAAACTCCTCCATATCGGTCCTACGGCTATACACTCAAATGAGAGTGTAGCACATACTAAACTCAAATATCGTGGTCATTTACGGAAATATCACGACACAAAGCATCACCAGTATGGGATCTGATATATCCGTGTTGGCCAGTACCAGGCTATGCTGAAACACTAACCCGTAGCATACATAACAGGGCAGACCATGGTATGGTCTGCGCTATATACTGGCTTCACCTACAGAAGGTCCCTTATCTGGTGAACAACTGACACGCGGACAAACTCGGCTGGCACGGATAGTGGACATCCGTAATACTAAAAAGGGTCTTTTCCCTAGCGAAAACAGCACACGCAGTCAACGAGTTCTCTACCACACACATGCATAGTCTGTGGCAAATATGGCGTGACATCAGTAAAACATTGCTCCTAAAATGGACGTGTATTTAAATCCGCAAAAAGGACACGCATAAACGTATTTCCACCAATACAACATAAGCCCCGTTATTACACGCACATTGTACATGGGAAATGTACATGCTAAATCACAGGTATGTAAATATCACAGGTGTGTGAAATCACAGGTATGTGGAATCACAGGTATGTGAAATCAATAATACGCACAACAATACAAAACAGTACCACACATCACAAATATACAATTATACGGAATCCAGAATGTACAATAATGCACGTGTCACGCGACATAGCCCCATCCCCTAAAAGTAATAGGATTAACCATAATCCTACTTCTCTTATAAGGGGTATAACAAACTCTCACATACATAATCAGGTAGCCTGATATTCCAAAAAGGATGAACCCCATCGATAAATTACCATTGGCATTCATCCAACTAACCACAAGCTACAGAGCTGTGAAAGTTGGATTTTATGTATTGGCGGCCACTAATAATCCTCGCAGAAAGGATCCAAACTGCCAAATATAAATAAAATATTTCATTGCATGTAGTCACTTTATAAATACATGTATTGAAATCCTAGACCAGGAAAACATGGGTCTGAAACCCATTTTCGTGAATTTATCATAAACGGTTGCAGAGCTATAAAAGAAAATGTGATTTTCGGTAATGGCGGCAAACAATTTGCATAACGAGACAACATATACATGTAATCACTGTATAAATGACACCAGTGTCATCATTGACCATGAAAACATGGGTATAGACACTATTTGTGTGAAGTTGCAGTGTATAGTTGTAGAGTTATACTAGAAAATATTGTTTCCGCTAATGGCGGCAACTAATTTGCATATTAAAAAAGTTGCCCAATGTTGTCAAGAGGACAACCAAGCTGATTTGCTCCAAGGCACCCATCGAATAAAAGTAAATCCACCAAAAAACCTTGTACTATAGAAAATTCATAGGTCCGACATGTAATTCATAAGGACGGCAAATGGACTATGCATAGACGGGTCAGAAAAACATGTAACCGGCTTTATCCCATTCAGTCATAAACTTAATATCAAGCATTGGCGTTTCCATTTTACGTTTTGAAATGATCCATTAATGCGAAATAGAATTGAAATATTAGGAAGCCGGCTCATCTGGGGTCTACAGCGTTTTGCACATGTTTGGCTTTATGGTATAAAGTGTTGAGACAATTACTTTATTAGACTCTGGTCCATATACAGTTTTATTGGCACTGTCTCACTCATTCATACTTCTATTTTCAGAAGCGGCGGTAACACTGAAGCAAAAACAGTTAACCAACCTAAACCAAATAAAAGTTATTGAGGAGAACGAAGACCGCAACGAGAGTGTAATCAATGTAGACGAAGACAGTCAGTGCTCTTATGACGAAATACCCGAAGCTGTAAAACGAATCTCCGACAACCGCACTAGCATAGAGAGTTTATATGCCGCAGTTGACGCCGTCCAAAGCGAAACTAGTGGCGTATCTAACGTGAGCAGCTATATGGATTCATCAGGTAACGAGCTTTTCATTGGACGAATACTTATTGACTGAACACAGTATCATGCATTGAATAGATACACATGTCCGGGTTACAACAAATTCAAACCTAACGTTTCACTGGCTGAACGGCGTCACATGACATTACCGAATGACTTCTGGGTAATGCCACAACGTAAACGAGTTCTTTTAACCACTAGACCGCTACGCACAACAATTGACGTCTGCTGTTGCTTTTATACATTGACTTATTTCTCAATACAAACATGATGTGACAGCACTTTAGAATCATTTCCAATGGAAATTATTCTATCTAAAGTGCTGTCAAAGCATGTTGTAAATTATTATAAATTGCTGTAAAAGCATGTTTTTGAAAAATAGAAAATAGGAAACGACAAACAAATAAACGAATCACAATTGCTCATTGTGTTGCATAAAATGTCAGCTGATAAACAGAATAGCATGCTAGTGTTTACTACGATCTAGTATAGAGGCTCGGAATTCCTGGGCGTTTCCTAGCCTTGGCCGATTGACTTACTATCAACATATATATTAGCCTGGTATTCTATATGTATCACGTAACCCCCTATGCATTGACCGAATACACGCTGAATGATAACAAATTGTCGTATCGTGCATTGTCTATATACGAATATCTGGGTAATAACTACTTTCATAACCTTCCATTGGTCGAATGGCTCCCCCTGACGTTACCAAATAACACCAGTGTAACGATGCAACGCAAACTTTTCCGCATTATATTCAACGAAAACCATGTTACATTTGCAAATGTGATACTCTAGTATAGAACCTGACATGACAAATATAATACCATGTTATTGTCTTTTAAGACCAAGCGTATCAGATTCTGCTTGGAAACGGTAGGAATTTCTCGACGAGCCGAGGAATTCCTACGTGTTTTCTAGCCGTGCCTGATAAACATGATTTAAAATGACACTAGACTGGCATTCTCTATTTTCTTCTCTGTTCACAAGATGTTAAAGAGAAGAAGAGCCGATCGATAAAGCGAGATAGCTATGACCACGTCGTGATGAATGGTAATATCGTCAAGATCTCTTCTTCATTTGACGAGGACGATGATTATTCTCATTTGGTAACTTCCAAAGACCATGTTGTCATTGACAATTATTCCCATATCGCGATACATGGCAACACACCAACTGTATTAGGTGAAACATCGTTGGTGGATACCGAAGAAGACGACTATAACCATCTCGATGATTATCAAAAAGAAAATACATGTACAAATAAATCATATATATAACGTACGGCTAACACCGGGACACCATTGCCAAATCAACAGTATAGTGATTCTGATAACGCAGGCGATGTTTACAATCGAGTAGTGTCAGCGACTGGCGACGCTTGTCATCCACAACACGCGCCGTTTGAGAACCAGTTGAACAATGACAGTGAAGAGAAAAGTGAATCTACTGAGGAAGATACATACAATCACCTTCAAGAGCCTGCTATAGGTACAACCAACACGGTCAAGCAGCCATATTCTGATGACAGACAGCCTGGACACGTCCCCCCCCCCCCCAGTCAGAATAACATTGGCGACAGTCATGTAGGTGACGTAAATTCCGATGGTTCTCCGTTCGTCATGGCAACACTAGTGATAGAAGTATGCAATTCGATAACAGTGAAGTTCAAGACGATTAACCGTTTTCCTACGAGATGGCGACACCAATACATGTTTGAAACGACACTAGAGGACGGAGATGACAACAAGTGTAACCAAGGCTGCCAACAAGGAAACATGCTGCCGGATGAACAAACACACCAATATAAGGCTCGACCAGCCATGTTTAACCGTTTGCCGTGACACGAGGGAACTGCTTGAACCCCAAGGCCGTAGGCCGAGGGTTCAAACAGTTCCAGATTGCCACGTCAAACGTTTACCCATGGCTGGACATGGTCGAACGTTATTGTTACATTTCCGCCTAAAATATCGTGCAATTTGAGCATATATATGCAGTTATTTTCGCTTACTTTCATAACCCGTTTCATTCAAACAGCGCATTTACATATACTTATTCTGGGGCCGCAGTACACGTCGCGTGATGCAGCCGCATCAATTTCAGAATTTCATAGCGACCGCTGTGAACTAATCTGGTGACGCAATGGCGCGTTCTAGTAACGTCATTAGACACATACATTACGTAGGTGTTGGCTTGGCCCCGAAATGACTTCAGCCATGGTCAAACAGCATGCGCTGTATGTTTGAACACGGCTGAGAGCGGTGTCGAACAACGGCAGTCATGTAACAATATGTTATTCAGGCCCGTACACAGGAATTATTTTAGGGGGGTGCGTTATCGACGGCGCGAAGGGCTAAACATTGTTTTTGCACATCCACGGACAGACCTCCGCAAATTAACCCTTTCACCCCTAAGTAACTGGAATGGATATTGATTTGTTAATTTTGCAACCAATCTAAATCATCACAAAATGACCAGTCCATTTATGAACATGGGGTGTTTTTGTTCTCAAAATTATGAAAATTAATTGCAAAAAGTGCAGATCCTGATGAGACGGCTCGTTTGCACTGTTTGCCAATACCACTATACAGGCCTGCTGGTTAAGAGTAAAATGGTTAAGGAGGGTGCGTACGCACCCGTCGCACCCCTCTGCGTACTGGCCTGTTATTATAGAACCAAACAACATGACCAGCTGATTGGACCCGTCTCTAAATCTTGTAGTGATAATTCGAGCTCGTGCAATGCATGTCTTATGGTATTAGGTCATAGATAGATACACTTGGTGTCAATAATAATTGCTTCATAAGAGTGATGTGATATATATAAATATAACTGTACCTTATGTGAATATTGTCTTGTTACTGTATACAATATGGTACATTGAGTTGCCATCTCCGCCATCTTTGTATGGACAAGTCATTGTACAGTTTCACCACTTTGTGCGTTTGACAAATAGATCTACATCAAATAATATGACAGTAAACCAAATAAAAATTGGTGTAATACATAATAGACAGATGTGACAACGGCAAGCTATACTATTATGCCAGAAAACTATACAAAATACGAGATATGTGAGCATTTCTCCCATCAATCTGAAAATATATTTTGATGTGTAAGCTTTTCAGTCTGATGCACAGCTTATTGTTAGGTTAGTGTACACGCTACCCATATGTAAAGCCTTATTTACTCTCATAGTAGGTGAGTAGACACCAGGGACAATACACTTAGGTAACTGCTTACATGTCACTGGATTTGATAACTAATAACAGAGTACAGAAGTGGGTATATGTGGTAATAGTTGTGTGGTTGGCCAGGTAAAAGTGATACACTTTGCGATTTTCTGTGTATGTGGCTGTTTATAATGGTGGTTCATGTTGTTAAAAACACAGGCGCAAACCTGTCCTGAAAACTGACATAGTTTACTGTTCGGTGTAATATAATTGAAAGGAGTCCGTTGTCCTGGCTTTTCTGCATGTGATTAACTACATTATATCATATGTTCTCCTTCACATTTTGCGTTTTGTGTCAAACGCTAGAAGAGGTGAAAGTGGCTGATGGCTTGAACACACGAAGTTGGCCGAGTTCGCCACTTCATGTGCTGTATAGGATACAGTAACGAGGCGGCTCACATTATGTTATACATATATTCCGTCCATTTCCGAAGCAATTATCTTTGAATCAAATGATGATCAGGTATAGAACGGATCCCTGTGAATAAACTACATACTATATGTGACACAGGTAACAGAACAATACATCACTTGCTGATACAGTTGTTATAAGTATGTTAGAAGACACTGTCATGAGACTGTTTTCGTCATATGTGGCATGTGACAGTGTGGTTGCGACTGGGGAAATGGGGCTTGTGGGATTATTTTGCCCAGTCTAGCTCCTGATCAAATAACATAGTCTTCTAGCCTGATAACGATCTATGTTTCTTTGTAGAAGCATGTCGGGTGTTTCTTTGATGAATGGCAAACAGTACACATCCTGTCAGACTATGCGAATGCACAGGCTGATTTGGATCTACACTGGTCTCAAAGAAACCCCCACAAGTTCCATTTCTCCAGTCACAGTCACAAATGGGATGCCATTTGCAGCCACTGTAGTCACTGATCAGTATGTATACCCACCTGCTACTAAAACAGCTTTGACCAGACTGTAGTGGTATGATATGAGATCCATGGTCATACACATCTCTATTCTGCGGAGCCCCGCAGGGGACATGGAGTTGTTGTTTTATTAATTCGTTCCCACGAAATAACGATTCGTTCCCTCAATTTAACTAATCGTTTCCTATAATTAACAATTCGTTCCCACGATATAACAATTCGTTCCCACGAATTAAAAATTCGTTCCAGTGGGAACGAATTGTTATTTCGTGGGAACGAATTGTTAAATTGAGGGATGGAATTGGGAACGAATTGCTAAATTGAGGGAACGAATTGTTAATTCGTGGGTACGAATTGTTAAATTGAAGGAACGAATTGTTATTTCCCTGCGGGGCTCCGTGCTATTCAGTCATATATCTTGTTTTATAATACTCGTATAACGTTATGAACATTTATTGTTGAAGATATGTTTGACATACCACATGTGAAAACGCGTGGTAATGGTGGATGGTAACATGGAGAAAACATCATACGTATGTTAGAGACCAGCAAAAAGTCAGAAACATAATCAAAGGACTGAACGTCCTGAAATTCTTAGCAGTATGTGTTTGTAGATGACACATAGATTAATAATTACTCTATAGTGTGAAGCGTTTCAAGTACATTGCAGTTTAAAGACTCGGAATAGAAGGAATGTGGAGTCTTGGCAGGATGGACAAGTCAACGCGTGTGTTTCTGACAAAATATTAAAACGTTCCGGACAACTATTCATCGCTATTGGGTCAGTGAAAGATGTTGTCCATTTTTAGCTACGGTCTGCTGGTTTTAATTTAACGCTTAGACCGCTATCTTAATTGTTTGTCGTCTGTTTTTATTTTCTATTTTCTATTTTTATCATCAGAAAATTCTTTGACAGCACTTTAGAATAATTTACAACATAATTTGACAGCACTTCAGAATCATTTCCATTGGAAATGATTCTGAAGTGCTGTCAAACCAAGTTTTTGTGATACAATAGTTGTGCGTGTCTAAGGGTTAAAGTCTGATCAGGATATGCACTGTTCGCAATTCCATCAATGAAACACCCGTCTGACGAGAGACATAGATCGTTATCAGGCTACAGGATTGTGCTAATTTGTCAGGAGCTACACTGGTAATAAATTGCATAAGCTCCATTTCTCCAGTCGCGATCACAGATGAGACACGCCATGGGAATTTGTACCTTCGGACATGCAGAATATATTTTTGTCAAATTTTGACGCCAATTACTGAAAATATTGTAAATTTTGTAAACGTGTTTAATGAAATTACGCAGATTTCCGAAGGTACAAAATCCCGTGGCGTGTCTCAAATTTAATAATGATTATATACTGAGAAAATAATAAACTATACTGTTACCATTCTGTTGATTTTTTTGACGTTTCCTAACACAATGTATAACTAATCCTAACAGTTTCCAAACTAACTTGGACTGGTACTTGTGTTGGAAGTTATCGCTTTCAAATGACTTTTCTTTGGTTGAAAGAGCATTGGGCAATTGATCGACATTACGAAGCGCATATTGCTCCCGCACGCGTCTCCAGAGCCCATCTCAGATGTGTTCGATGTGATTCAGGTCGGGAGACACGGCTGTCCACGGCAACACGTCGACATTATTAGCTGCCAAATGGCCCGGCCCATGTCGTCTGAGGAACGGAATGGCCTCGGCTGCAAGGATCGCGTTAGAGTACCGAGCAGCATTCAAATTCCCACGAATGGCCATCAATCGCATCTTGCGATCCCCCATTATCTCTTCCCAAACCATCACCCCACCACCTCCAAACCTGTCCCTTTCCCTTAGGCACACGCGTGCATAACATTCACCTTTACGGCGGTCGGTCGGCGTGACTTAAATTGAATCAAGACTTTCACTAAAGAGCACGGTGTTGCAGTCACGTCGACGCCAATGACCATTGAGGTCTAGCACGCCGATGTCGATGGGCAATAATACTTCCAGTGTATGGCCTTATGCCCTTACTGGATGTGCCTGATGGCGCAACGATTCCGTATCGTCTGCCCAGAAACGTGGTACCTACGTGCCGTGATTGTCACAGGCAAAAACCTCTGACGTAAATGCATCAAGCGGATGACATGATCATCCCGTAGGGTCGTTGCACGGGGTCGCCCCGTCATGTGACGATTAATCACGTCCCCTGTCTGCTGCATACGCCGGATCAAGGCTAAAATGGTTGCCCGGGTGCAATAAGCAAGCTACAGACGACAACGGGGGTAGTGCCAGCGCGGAACATCCAAAGTGCCTGGTTTTGCTGCGCTTCAGATGAAACACGACATGTTTTCAAAATGAAAACTAATGTGCTTTCGACTTTTTTTCTGAATGCTCTGTCTGCTCAGTAGCCTATTTCATCAACATTGCAAAGTATACTTATCTAGTGATAATGTGATAAATTAATGTAATATATTCAGTATAATAATTATGCATACTTTTAATCATCAAATATATGCAGTCGTTAGTTCTATATGAAATAATGCATTTTGGGGAAAATAAATGATTACTCCCTCAAATTATACTTTGGTAGATAAGTATACTTTGCAATTTTGATGAAATATGCTACAGGTATTCAAAATCATCCAACTGGCCAGTTTCCTGTCACGAGCACGTGCAAATCGCTGAAAACCGGTTTTTACCCAGTCAACCTGAACACGTTGTTACGTGAGGAAATATCAGAGACTAGTCAGGTAGCTGCACTCGAGACCTACAATCTGTTCTAAATGAAAACTAATGTGTTTTTGACTTTTTTTCCTGTCACCAGCACGTGCAAATCGCTGAAAACCGGTTTTTACCAAGTCAACTGGAACACGTTGTCCCGTGAGGAAATATCGGAGACTAGCAAGGTAGCTACTATACAACCTACAATCTGTAACGTGTTCTCTAACAGGGAGTAAACATTTATTTTTCAGCTGATTTATTCCCACTTATTGATACTTTTAGGTATATTTAACAGGCTGCAGATAAGCTGCGTATTTGCTTAAATACCTAATTGAAGTAGTGAGTATCAAAAAGCAATAAAAAATGTATGGTACCTTTATCATCCTTCAGAAAACAATAAACAGACCACAAATATAGCATATTTTTCTTTTCCAAGGAGACAATTCTAATAAATGCCAAGACATGTTTTCATTTCGAAGCAAACTATTCAACAATTGCTGTCTGTTGGTGTGTAAACAGTAGACTAAGTGTGATTTTATTTCACCCAATTGCTTCATAAATGATGGGAGTGACAATACTCAATTATTAATTCCTTATCTGGCGACCTGTTTAATGTATTTATAGACCTTGGTCCGTTACTTCAACCTGTGTATATCAAGTGTATTAGTAGGGGTGCAAGCACCCATACAATGAATTCTGTTCAACCCGAGAGAGCAAAAGCAATGACTACTTTAAAGCAATGCATTATATCATCATTAACACGAATCCGGTGTCGGTCAATCAAATCAGGTGGGACAATGTCATTTTTGGGGTCATTAAGTGCACATGGGTCAAATGAGAGCAAAATTCACTCTATTTTGATAATACAATATGTACTTGCATAACATTACAGACCAATCCGATAAAGTATGTTTTATTGGTGATTATTGTTTTATGGGGCATATACAAAGCAATTCGGTATGCTCGGACGGATCTATCGTTGAGAGTATCATCATATTCAAGATGGCCGCCAAGCATCAATATATAGCCTGAAATGTGTACTATTTGATGAATGAAAACAAATAGGCACTTGAATCTTCATCGGACGGACGTAGAAAAACCTTTGGATACCATGCATTACTTTTAAACATAGATGGAGGCTATGAAATCCCTATGAATCCAAGATGGACGCCAAATAATTCATCAAGATCAGGCAGCAGTATCTACACTGTGGTGGACCATATCTTGGTATTAAGCTAGATATGAACATATTAGTTTGATTTCCATCTGAGAAACAATATTAAAAATATCGATCAATATGTATGCTCTTCTTAAAGAGCGTGTTTAATTCAAAATGGCCGTCATATTTTCCATAGACTCGAATGTTATTGAATATAATGTTTACTTTTGCTTTACTTATGTATACTACTGTATTATGTTAGCGGTTAAATCAGTAAGTTGGACACACTTGATTTTGAATTCATTTGTAATTTTGTTTATTCAAAGTGGTCGCCTCATTTAGGCTATTTTAATATAGTGTGGTACTGGCAATTGTGTGTTTCTTTTTATTTACTTTTAAATTTCTGTATAGACCAGATTCACATGTGTTCAGACTAGTAGATCGCTGATAATAAACTTGGAGATGCTCGAATTAGGTTATACTCGTTGTAGAGTTACAATATTAAAATATATGTACTCTTTGTTTTACATATTGTATTTTATTGAGTATTACGTTATCATATACATTGTACTATAATGCCATATATGTATACACTATGTATTGCGATTGGTACATATGCTAAAGTTCGGCCATGTTCGCATTACAGTCAGATATTCAATTGTTACGTGCTGATGTGCGGCTAAGTACCATGATATTTCAATCACTTAACACTTAATTATAACCAAGATAAAACAATTCATGTAAAATACAACATTTATCAAATAGTATGTATTACAGTTTCTGCTTCCGTGAATATCCATACATTCACAAGTGGATATACCCATATGCATACATTTAAATTACATTGAAATATTTATAAGTGTCCCATATAACCATACGTCTGTACAAGTCAGATCAGCATATTTTATTTCAGCAAAACTTGAATAATCATCGCTGATAAATGGAAATATATTCTCAATTAACATTTATTCTCATCAACAAAAGTCCCGTCTCCTGCACTGAAATCAATATTGACAGCGTCTATGCGTACCACATATATAAAACATAATATGCTGTAACGAATGCTCATGACTTAGATGCCTCAGATCAGCTATGTGTCAATGTTTAGATTTACACATTTCGCTTCCAGGTTAGCTCAGACCCGGTTAGTTGAAATTCCAGTTACGGGAATTGCGGTTTTGTACTGAAAAAGTGGTTGTTTGTTTGATTTATGTACATTATTTATACATGAATCGCAATTTCAGCTACCCAAACACGTTCATGAGAAAATATGTTCTCTGTTTGGTCTCTTACGATCTTAATTATAGGTCGTATGTTGGTGTGTATAGACACGGACGATGGAACTTTCTGATATAATTGTAGATTAGCATAGAATAATCAACCATGTTCATTTTAATGCATTTAAAGTTCTATATATTATATTACACAAATGGTTGTGATATTATAATACACAGTTATGTGTAAGGACATTATATGACTACAACATATATGATAACAGTGTATGGTATTCCACAGAAACAGTGCCCTTCATAACTGTGATACATATACATACATATGCATTCAATATAGATTGCATTATGACCGCATAATACATTTTTATAAACATTTTCTTTCAATGTACCAAACAATATCATGAATGACATCAACATATGTTCCATCATGAATTCACAACATATTGATCTCGATCGAATATTAGTTTAATATACATACTTATGTGACTCACAAATATTGAATCATTAAATCCTTTCTATTTACACAGTACATGCCTACATGTATATGACTTCTTCATAGTATAGGTCATCCAAACGAGATTGTATTGTTAATAAACACAGCATATGTCGTTTTTGAACTGAGATGCAATGGTCTGTATGACACCATGCATTGAATTCGTAGAATATTGAGCAAAGTGTGAATGGCTCACAAATACTGGTTATAAACTTATTCAACATTTACTTACATGGCCTAGCACATGGCTACCGGCATATGACTACTTAAATGATACGTCATCCAAAAGTTACTTTATTTTGGGCATTAACAACATCATATGTCGTATATAAACTGAGATTCGATGACCATGATCACACCATTGACTCTACATATATACGATATGTATATGTACGATATGTACATTGGTGTTCATGGTCGTGTTAAAGATAACATGCTAGAGTTCCAGTTTAATGTTTAATGGCTCTAAACAGACTATCAACAACTCATTTCATCTGCCTGGATGGGGGCGGGTAACTGAATATTTGCATACAATTTCCATCCAGCCTTGACCTTGACAGGTCTTCACCACACTATAGTAACTTAGCCCCCCCCCCCCTCCCCATAAACGTAGTAGGATTACCACTGATCGTATTACTCTTATAACGGGGTTAGCCGGATTCAACTCTCGCATACAAGAAAGCTGAACGTGCGAATAAGGGTCAAGCCATGGATATCGTGCTCCCCGGCAATTATCAACCCACCATCGTTAATTATATAATAAATTACCATTCACTTGCCACTGTAATTTATTTCTATCTGAATACAGGTATTAGACACGGACACTATGTTGATTCACTCAAATGCATGAATATCTAGATGTAATTGTAAATATGTTCCTGTTTCCTTTGACATTGTCAACATGTATTCGGAATTATGTTCCACTTAAAATCGTGAATATGTAGTCGTTTACTAACCATTACCATTTTACATGTTATATTGTTATTCATGAGTTGCACAATATTTTGTTGATAGCTATATTATTAAAACTTCGAACATAGTAGCCATCTTGGTAACTAAAATGGCGGTCATAAAATATTATGCTTTATCTTGTCTTCGGAAACACTAAAACATTGATTTTATGGTGTGGCATATGTCGTTGTTGACTACCCTACTTAATATAGATGTGTCAGAATTGTATCCATGTTGGCGGTTATCTTTGATTTACCTTTATTTGCGGCGACAGATAATTTGATACAGTTTGGAACACAAGCCTCGCACTTTTAAAATATTACAAATATGATTTCCAATTATGTTTCATTTCTTTACTACTTTGTCAATCAACAGCGCCTAAGAGATTAAGCGATATTTAGCGGCCATCTTGAATATTCCAACATGGTCAAATAAAAAGTATATTAGATGGATTCATTCATTTTTGCAAAGAACACATTCAATAATAACAAAAAAGGCAAACAACTGAAATATAAATGTGCATGAAAGTGTAGATATATATTTTTCTTATCCCACACACATTTACTGCACGTCTGTGTGAATATTTGGCGGCCATCGTATATGTATATGTATTTGTCAGTGGTGAATTGTTTTTTATAAGTTATCAAAACGTATTTCTATGTATGTAAACGCATAATGTAAGTACCAAACGCCATATACTAATCAAGTCAGAATATATTTAAGACAAAATGTTGATACCTGGCGGCCATCTTGAAAATCGCAAAATACACAAAGATTTGAACCACCATGAATTCGAATCGTTTCATATATGTCCTAAGGAAGAATATTCAACAATTTAAACAACTTTATCTGATATTTGAAGCATGATATGCACGTACATGACCATCTTTGCACTTAATGACCTCAAAAGTGACCTTGTCCCACCTAATTTGACTGACCGACACCGGATTCATGTTCAGGAATGTATGATGTACCAATCTAACATAGTCGTTGCTTTTGCTCTCTTGGGTTGAACATAAATCGTTTTTAAGCCACTTCTCTTCAAAGTGCCCCTCACGTGTAATAGAAAAAAAGTTGTAGCCAATTAACGGGAGTATTTTTCTCAGTATATGTACGACATATATCGTGGTAATTACACTACAGACGTGCACTAATTGCATTACATGGATATTTGTGACCAGTGTAGCTCCTGACCAAATATGACACCCCTGTAGCCTGATATCTAAATCGCTTGCTAGAAGCATGGCAGATGTTTTATTGATGGAATGGCGAACAGTGCAGATCCTGATCAGACTGTGCGGATGCACAGGCTGATCTGGATCTGCACTGGTCGCAAAACCCATAATCCCCATTTTTCCAGTCACAGCCACATATAAGAACTTTGTCTTTGTTTGTTTTAAAACAATGAAGTGACGGTGAATTCCGTATATTTTCTGGCAGAATGTTCCCGTCTCGGACAGTAGCGGGAGGAAATACGTACATGTATAAAGAGTTGTTCTGGGGGCCGCTTAACTCACAATGATATAAAACGCGTTTTAGAGCTATGGATTATTTTGTTCAACAAAATTCTGTATTTTCGTCTGGTAAAACTTCGGTATCATTTTTGGGGCAGATACTACTATATGACAGCGCAAACATCGGCTTCAAACTACACTTTTACGTCGTCCCGGTCCCTAAAGAAACCTTTTGCATCGAAAAAGCATGGTTTCCAATCGAACATTTGATCAAAACAACATAATTATACCCGTCCAAATGTGTCACGACGGAAGCCATGTTGTATAATCTTGATCGGTTGATCAGTTTTCCCGATGACGTCATCGCTAAAGAGGAAGGTGCGGTAAGGCCCTCAAATCGCATCCGATATTGGCAAAATTTCATTTTCGCAAACATTTATAAATGTTACCCGTTTTGTTAAATACAACATCTCATCTCTTTAAAAATATAATTTTGATCAGTTTACATCATGCGATGACGTCATGATACCGCGTGGCGTGACGTCATGAAACCGGAAATTGGCATTTTCTTGACATTTTATTCCCTACTTTCATGAATTTAATGCCCAGACCACCCGTGTGTCATGGTAACATGGACTCATTTCAAATATTAATTGAAAACAATAATTTGTGAATTATATGGACAATATGCAATAAATATAATGCCGTGTCTCGAATTTTACCTTTTTTGAAATCTACGTTTTCATAAGCCATACTTGTATATATATAGTCATGAAATTGATAAAAATGGCGGCCATCTTGAAATTAAAAATATGTTTAGACCCATACAGTTATATTGTCTTAAACCATGACAATCAATTATTTCCTGCGAGCTTCTTGATGTTTGTCTCATAGAATGCCAATTTTATTTAAATTACAAAATCCCCCGCTTCCTCGCAACGTAACGTCATCTCACAGGTTTTAACGTAAAATTGACGTTGCAGTAACTTGAAATGTGCCATTGGGTTGTATAATTAAAAACTATATTGTCCGGAAAGTGTTTAAGATATAAAATCCAAATTTTCAACATAGATTCCTGACATATTGATGTACAATACTACACTGTTATTTTCCAATTTGGCCGATTGTTGACCTTATTGCCCCTTGTCCTTTATGATTGGCTGGTATTCGTGGAGTGTCACGCGGAAGCGTCATGTTACATTGACTGGTTACCAGCCGGACACCTGCTTACCTTATCAGCGAAGCAATGAAACGGTACCAGCTGACGCGTAAATGTTACCAAAGTCTTACGACTAGAAACAAATTCAGAATTGTGTTGAACAAAATAATCCATATCTCGAAAACGCGTTGACATAGTGCATCGGGGAATATATATTTGCGGAGGGCTAACATTTGCCCAACGTCTGCAATAGGCGACAATGCTATACATCGGTTGACTGTTTCGTGAGAGTCCGTTGTCTCAAGGCCGTTCGAGTACGGCCCGTCAAAACATAGGGACTTTGGTAATGTGTTATAAGATGGAGTAACACAATTGTTAGCTTATTTTGTTCTCACTTATTGGTGCTTTTATGTATATTTAATGTAGGTATAGACCTTGGTCCGTTACTTCAACCTGTGGTTTCACTAACCTTCGTACGACTAAAATGTTCGTAAGTGCAACATTATGATAGTCTGCAAATTTCACATTAACAATGTTTTCTTGTAAACAATTATTGGATTTACATTTATTGAGCATGCTCAATAAATGTAAATCCATCAATTGACATTTCCAGACTATCCTAAATTTTCACTTACGAACATTTTAGTCGTACCGAGTTCAGCGAGACGGGCCCCTGGATCGTATGGTCTGTAGGTTGTCAGCATTTGTCAGATTCAGGGTGTAGGACCACGTGGTTTGCGAATGGCGTGATGTCATATCTTTTAGATGCGTTTACAGTAGATTTCCTTTAATATCTTTCTAACGGAATGACGGAACATAGCGCAACAAATGCGGAACAGGGGGCTGTTTCACTAAGCTTTGTACGACTAGAATGTTCGTAAGTGGAAAATTATGATAGTCTGTAAATTTCACATTAACAAAGTTTTCTTGTAAACAATTATTGGATTTACATTTATTGAGCATAGCCTATGATCAATACATGTAAATACATCAATTGAAATTTCCAGACGATCCTAAATTTGCACTGACGAACATTTTAGTCGTACGAAGGTTAATGAAACAGGCTCCTGTTATCCCATAATTCGGTTGTTTTGATAAAGAATCGGTGACCGTCAATACAAATCTAGAGCACGTGAATGTAAGAACTAGACGGTACTCAATTCTTCTTGAGAGTTATGCTATTTTTAAGAACTTTCATAAAACACATAAGTCATACTCTTTGGTGCGCTATATATCATGAAAATCCGTGCGTTTCTTAGGAAGGTTTTAAGAAATATATACGGTGAAAATGACGACACATATCTTGTCGCGCCGGAAAATAAAGTGCCGAAACCACGTGAACCCATACCATGAGCTTGTAACATGTAGTAGTATTTGTTTCCAGTGGAAGGATATCCAAAATATATATTTACAGACTTATTGAAGTATAAATGTGTATTAACTGATGGACGTATATATTTTGTATTGACTTATGAGCGTCTAAATTGTGTATTGTCTGATGGACGTATACATTGTGTATTAACTTATGGACGTATGTAGTGTGTATTGACTTACAGACGTATATACACTCCCGCCTGCGATTCGCTTACCAAGAATTGCAATCCAGCGGTCGTTGAATTGCAATTCTTCCCCTCTGGAATTGCAGTCTAATTGCGGTCCAAACGGGAAACGCGGTCCCGTTTTTGCGGTCATTCTTTCGCGATACCGTTTGTGCGGTCATTCTTTCGCGGTCCAGTTTGTGCGGTCATTCTTTCGCGATACCGTTTGTGCGGTCATTCTTTCGCTATTTGCGGTAAAAACTTACCGTATCATCGTATAGTACAGTTTGTTTACATTATCAGTGATTATACAAACGTACTATACGAATATTATACAAACATACGATATCCGTTCGTATATACGATATATCCGTACGGATATGGTATGAATATAAAGTGGGTCATCCTGTGGTTAAAATATACCGATGCACCGGTTCATTTCGAATGTAAACATCCGGTTTTCATTTCGATCATCTGCCACAATTTTAAGTTTTTCAAAATGAATAAATTTTCAGTTTTACGATACAGAAACAATATTTAAAACTGAGGATTGTGAAGTACTGTATCACAGTACATATACATGTGTGTTTAATATACAGTAATTCATCACTGTACTCCGCACCACCGCCGGGGACACTAAACAATGATCCCCCACGCACACCAGCCATCAACATTTGGCGTCCTAAAAGTCCGGTCTATATTCATGATATCCCACAGTGGGAACAATGTGTATCACCACCACCACCAGTTTTTGTCTATGACTACACTACACCCCCCGACCACCACTTTTGTCTGTAACGCAGGATGACGTGGCCGACTGATCAAGTGCTAAACTAGTCCTGGTGCGATGACCGACTGATCAAGTGCTATACTAGTCTTGGTGCGATGGCCGATTGATCAAATTCTAAACTAGTCATGGTGCGATGGCCGACTGATCGAGTGCTATACTAGTCCAGGTGCGATGGCCGACTGAGCAAGGGCTAAACTAGTCTTGGTGCGATGGCCGACTGATCAAGTTCTAAACTAGTCGTGGTGCGATGGCCGACTGATCAAGTTCTAAACTAGTCCTGGTGCGATGGCCGACTGAGCAAGGGCAAAGCTAGTCTTGGTGCGATGGCCGACTGATCAAGTTCTAAACTAGTCCTGTTGCGATGGCCGACTGATCAAGGGCTAAACTAGTCTTGGTGCGATGGCCGACTGATCAAGTTCTAAACTAGTCGTGGTGGAATGGCCGACTGATCAAGTTCTAAACTAGTCCTGGTGCGATGGCCGACTGATCGAGTGCTATACTAGTCCTGGTGCGATGGCCGACTAATCAAGGGCTAAACTAGTCTCAGTGCGATGGCCGACTGATCAAGGGCTAAATTATTCCTGGTGCGATGGTCGACTGATCAAGTTCTAAACTAATCCTGGTGTGATGGCCGACTGATCAAGTTATAAACTAGTCCTGGTGCGATGGCCGACTGATCGAGTGCTATACTAGTCCTGGTGCGATGGTCGACTGATCAAGTGCTAAAGTAGTACTGGTGTGATGGCCGACTGATCAAGTTCTAAACTAGTCCTGGTGTGATGGCCGACTGATTGAGTGCTATACTAGTCCTGGTGCGATAGCCGACTGATCAAGTGCTAAAGTAGTCCTGGTGTGATGGCCGAATGATCTAATGCTATACTCGGCATGGCCGACTGATCATGTTCTATACTGGGCATGGTGAGATGGCCAACTGATCAAGTGCTATACTGGGCATGGTGCAATGGGCGACTGATCAAACGCCATACTAGTTATGGTGCGATGGCAGA